>VWZP01005998.1:5156-133904 GCA_013396995.1 Dicaeum eximium | reverse complement strand
AAAAAAAAAAAAGGGGAAACTGAAAAGGAAAGGAAAAGGGAACAAAGGAGAAGGAGAGGGGAAAAAAAGGAAAAAGAAAAAAAAAAGGAAGTGGAAAAGGAGAATAAATAGAAAAGGAGAAAAGGAGGAGGAAAAAAAGGATGAGAGGAGACTCGAGGAGAGGAGACTCGAGGAAAGAGGAAAGGAAAGGTTCGGAAAGGTTCGGAAAGGTTCGGAAAGGTTCGGAAAGGTTCGGAAAGGTTCGGAAAGGTTCGGAAAGGTTCGGAAAGGTTCGGAAAGGTTCGGAAAGGTTCGGAAAGGTTCGGAAAGGTTCGGAAAGGTTCGGAAAGGTTCGGAAAGGTTCGGAAAGGTTCGGAAAGGTTCGGAAAGGTTCGGAAAGGTTCGGAAAGGTTCGGAAAGGTTCGGAAAGGTTCGGAAAGGTTCGGAAAGGAAAGGAAAGGAAAGGAAATATAAAGAAGAAAAAATGGAAAAGGGAAAGAGAGAAGGAAAAAGGAAAAGGGAGATGGGGGAGGAGACAGAGAAAAAAAAAGAAAAAAAACCCCAAAAGAACAGAAAAGACAAAGGATGAGCAAGAAGAAAATGAAAACGAAAAGAAAAAGAGGAAATAAAAGGAAAGGCAAGAAAAAGGAAGAAGTTGCAGCTTGTGCACTCACTCTTTGCCCTCTTTGTGAGTAGGCACCCTGTGGATGTATCAGGCCAATTTCCTCCCTATCCCTCTACTTTCAATGGCACCTGCAGGAGTTTTGGGAGAAGATAAATTGTGCAAATCACATTGGGGTTTAGTCCTGGCCCCCCACTCCTTCTCTGTGTGTGCAGCTCTTTCCCTTTACAAGACATGGTAGCTTGGAAAATATTTCCCTTGCTCCCAGGGCTCTCCTGCTGAAGAGCTACAAACATCAGAAATTTTGCACGAGCTTCCACAGCTCTGCAGCTCTCAGTCACATTTTGGGGTTCTAAAACCTTTGCAAGTCCTTTCTTGTTGCTCCAATTCTTCTGTTTGGTATGAGTGAACAGCACACAGTCTGATTTTCTGCCCATCTAAGCACACCTCAGTGAAGAGGGTTCATGCCTGGATTGCAGGTTTTTTGTTCCCAGTGTTAACACTCTCACTCACCTGTGTTTAACAGGGACTGAGCTGTTGGTGAGTGAGATGGTGCTCCTGATCTCAGCGAGGTTATCTCTGTAATGTACAACCTTCCCAGGCAATGAAAGCATCAGTGCTGGGGCCAAAATGTACCAGCAGCCACAAGGGTTAACAGGCTCATGAATTTTATGTAGAAGGGAGTCAAAGGGAGCAGTCTGATAGTCCAGGAATCAATAAAAATGGCATTTTATTTTAAAATTGCAGGCTATTCAAATTATGTACCTGTACTATCAGCAGAAGGCAGGATTGAGCAAATATTTCTGCATCCAAAGAAGGATCCTTAAAAGTAAAAGTCATGTCTGATGAGTTCCTGTGGCCTCAGGGCCACACGCTCCCTGACACCCATTTAGGAGGAGGATGTGCAACACTGCTCAATGTTCCCATTCCCACACTGCTTCTTCCTTTTCTTGACTTCCCTTTGAGCTGTTATCTGCTACAGCTGCTGGAGTACAGCTGTACTTTCCTGCAGCCACATTACCTCGTTTTCCAGCACTACTTTTTCACAATCTGTGTCCCTCAAGAGACATTATAAATCCTATTAACTTTGAACTCTGGCCCAGCCTCGGTAAGAACACCAGCCTACCCTCACATTGAGACATCAATACTTTCCCAAAGTATTTCAGTTTGCAGTTGCATTTCCTGAGGGGAGCAGGGAAATCCAAAACAGGGAAATTGGGCAGCCAGGCCTGTGTCCAGCAATGCCATGGGGTGATGCTCCCAGGGAAGGGGAGCTTGGACTTCCACGCTGACAAATCTGGGCCTGACTTGAACTTGTGTCTTAACTTTTCTCTGACATTCTGTGCAATTCAGTGAGCACTCTGTGAACAGTGCTACTGTTACTATTCTCATTGCATTGATGTATTTTTTTTAATGTTCTTTAGGATATTTCTGCTATTGTGGTAAACTGTGAGGTCGCTTTTGTGACCATTAGTGACTTGATTCTGCTCTTGCCTACTTTGTGGAATTTTTAAAACTCTTAATTTCTTCTTCCTTTCTCCACGCCAAACACTTTCTAGAACATTTCCAGAACAAATGGGCTGCTGTAACTCCTTTCTGATTGATTACTGCTCAGTGATAAAGGTACAGAAAAAAATATGGTTTATGTGACTTAATTTTTCATCTACCAGATTCTCACACAAAAGTTTTCCATAGTTCTATGTGAAGGCTAAGTTTATGCACTTTCCCCTAACTCAGTTGCATGAAACATTTAGAATGGATAGAAATACTCCATAAAGTTAGTACCTGCTCTGAATATAACAGCTGTAGTAGTCTAGGTCTTCAAACAGTGTACCAGGTCCTCAAATATCTATGAAAACAACTCAGTTGTTACTTTTTTTTTTTCACCTGGACATTATCATGCTAATCATTGCTCCTTCAGATCCAATGTGCTGCCACACAGGGTTGTGGTGCTACTCTTACTTGGAGAGGTGGAATCTTTTGGATTGTAGGAAGGTGTAAGAAGGGAAAAGACAGCTCAGCGCAGTGGCTGATGTCTTTCAGCATCCCCTTCTCTTCTTCTTGGAGGTTCTCCTTCTCCCTCCCTTCCTGGTCTTCTATTCCCACTTTCCCTGCCTCACTTCTTCCATTTTTGCACCTCTGAAATTGTGTAACTGGGGCATTATAGGATGCTTCTCCTCCTGTTATTACTTTCCCCAAGTGGAAGCTTCACTCACAAGCCTGATGAAACATTTTTCCCCTCGAACCCAGAGTGCCAATTCTCACTTTGTCAAGAGCTCCAGATAACCCTCAGGAGAAGTTCCTCTCCCCCTGCCTCCCCCAAGCACTCCAGGTTACAGGGATCTTGTCACAGTCACTAAAGAGCTCCTCCTTTCCCTTTTTCCCCAACCCTTTCCTGCCCAGTGCTGCTGCTCGGATTTCCCAGTTTCTCTTTCACCACTTTCTCCTGCTCGATTTTCTCCATGGGTTTCCCTTATGTTAACCCAGATACAGACTCTCAAATTGGCTTTATTCTTCCTCCTGCCCTTTCTTTCATAGAATCATTGAGGTGGAAAAGACCTTTAGATCATCAAGTCCAGCCATTTCCCCAGCACTGCCAAGTCTGGCACTAACCCATGTCCCCAAGTGCCACATCTACACCACTTTTAGATCCCTCCAGGGATGGGAGCTCCATCACTGCCCTGGCCAGCTGTCCCAGTTCTTTGTCCCTACAAAAAGAGTCTCCTAACCACAGATGAAATTTAAATTAGACTAATAGACTATTTTCCATGCCCTGAAATTAAGTGGAAGAGGAACAAACTGAAACTCCAGTCTTTCCCCATTTGCACGTGTTTGATTCCATCCTTTGAGAACCAGCAATTGGTGTAAAGCTAACAGAGAGTTTCTGGAGTCACTTTGATTAATCTGGTCATTAGCCACAAATACAAACTACTGCTTTGCAAGCTGAAGTGAGGCAGATGACATTTCCACCAAGCCTCCAGTGACTACTCCACCTTCCCATGAATGTTCATGCTCTGAGGACCTGCATCCCATGGCAGGTAAGAACCCAGAAAAAAAAAAAAAAAAACCAACAAAACTTTTAGCCATATTAGTGCTCTTGCAATCAAGGACAAATCAACTTTAGACTGAAAACTCTCTTGTAAGTGATGCTTGCAAACCCTGGCTTCAAAGCACGGTGCTGGACCTACCACGCACATCAAAGTTCTTGAAAAGGGTTCTCTCTGTGTAGATTACTGCAGATTTGTATCCAATAATTTATTGTGGGAGCATTAAACCATTCATATCACAAACACCTGTGCAAGCCAGTTGGCCTAGTCAATTCTTGTTTAACATTTAATTATGAATATAATTAGCATGAGTTAAGAGACAGGCCAGGCATCTGCAATAAAATTTCTGCTATGCTAAAAAAATTATAACTGTAATAACAAAAAAGACTAAGCTGGGGGAGAATATGTCCCTCCTACACAAACTTTTGCATTATAGAAAAATACAAGTACAGATTATTTTAAAACTTCCTCATTTCCTTTGATGATAATTGGAAAGCCTCCACCATATTTATAAAAGCAAATTAAACTATTTTTTTTGCCCCTGTAATATTAGGGCAATTTTCATCACTGGTGTAGCCCTTCGAGTGAGGTTCTGCAGGGTCTCCTCTTTTTCTCAAAAGGTAAATTTTATTCATTAAATATAATTTAAATAATCTGTCATTTGATGGGATCACCAGAACACTGTGTTAGGTAAACTTTACAAAAGGGAAAATCCTGTTAAAATGTTGCTTTAGTGCACATTTAAGAGTTTTATGAAATATTCTTTTTTAGCAGAACTGTGTGCTATCCAAAGAAAAGAATTAGTAAATATCACAACTTATTTTGTTTTAAACCCAGAGGCTTATTAAAAAAAACCAAAAAACCCAAAATCAGTGTAGAATCAGGCTGCCTATGGACAGGTGTTACCTGAGCATCCTTCACAGGGAAAAGCCCTGCAGAGCAGTACATTTTCCTGTGCAGATTCTGTTTTTGTTTCTCTCCAACATCTTAATTAAAACTTTCCATTAAAAAAAAGAAAAGGAAGAAATATCTTACCTATTAATTTCTTTCCTTTATTTCTTAACATTTCTTAATTTTTTAAGTTGAGCTGCTTTATACCTCGAAAGAAAAAATCTATTCAAAGACACGACCTCCAATTTTTTTTTTTTCCCTAAATGAGTTGCTTCCAGACCTTAAAAGATCTATTTAAAAATGCTGTTGAGCAGAAACAGTTTGGAACTGTGAAGAAAAGGTCATTGAGAAAGAACTAGGAGGTTACCAGGACATATTGTTCCTTGACACCTCCTGGGAACAAAAGCCTGGAGTGAATCTCTTTGGTTACCAGTTTGCTGCTATTGCAAATACAACAGCCTCCATTTAGATCTTCAGTGGAGATATTCTTTATTATTGGCTTGAATTAAATTGAGACTGTGTTAGAATATGATATCTATAATGTTTTGGAATGTTACAGCTTAAATATATTTAAATATTTTTTGCTTATCTTTTCTTTTATTTGTTTCACTCAGGATGGTCATATAGAATTTATTCTGTATTTTCTTAACACTCATAGATTAAAAACCTTCTCTTGTAGTGTCTCTGTTTCCTGTTTCATCTTAATATCTCCAAAAATGTGAGGGCTTTTTCTTTCTCTGCCAATATCAGTTAATGACTCCTGAATCAGATATTCACACAACTTTCCAGAAAAGGTTTCAAGGATATTTCAAAAATGGATTTAATACTATTGAAACCCCACTGAAAATAACCAGTACCACACTCTGAGTAAGCTGCTATTAGTTTTTAGTGTTATTGTGTTTGGGAGAATGTATATACCACACACATATTCATACATTTCCATGGTTGGCTATCTCTGAGATTATGCTACTCATAAAATCATTCCTTGTTTTTTAAGAAATATTTTTTAAAAACGTGCACCTTAACTTTTGATTACTTCTTGTTTCTACACAGTTGGTTTTTTTTTTTTTCTGTTCCCATTAGTTTATGGATCTCTACTGTCTTCTGATATTTAAATTTGGCCAGGAAAGTGTATTAATTATGATGTATCATGTGAAATATATTGTGGTGACCTTGGATTTGTTTATAAATCACCATGTTCACATGAAATTGAGGCTTTCTGATGCCATGCCAAGCCCCAAAACTTCCTTGGACAAGTAAATGGAGGATAGAGAAGCGATTTCAATAGGAGGCTCGCCAACTGTGAATCTGAAGGCAGTTTGATTAGGACTCGAAGCCCACAGATTGAGATTATGACAGAAATTTGCATAATGCCAGAGACTGATAAGATTTGGTTTCTCAGGAACCTATTACGTGATGATGTTAAGAGACTGTCATGGATTTCTTACAGTGCAATATGCTGACTTGTCTTTCCAAGACGAGTTGGCCTTGAGCCTTGTTCTTTGTAAGCCTCAAGTGAGGTTTCTTTAGATGCCTTTTGAAAATCTCTTTAGACATCTTTTGTAACTTTCCACCGAGATGATACAAGGATGTTATGACTGTCAGAATAAATGAATGTATTTACTTCCTTTCTGTTTCCCAGCTACTATTTTCATAACACTGCATAGTAGTTCAGAGCAGGTCCTTCCTGCATTATATTTTCAACCAAGGCAGCTCAGTTCTTTGGTCATGATTATGTATTGATGACTTGTTTATTGCCTCCTGACACAGATTTCATTTATTCATTTATTTTTAAAATTTTTGCCTGATTTTGGTGCAGACAGCTTCTGTGTAAACTCCTCAAAAGTTACATTATTCAGTGCAAAATTTGCTCTGGCCTGCTAAAGACCAAAGCGTGATCATTGCCCAGATAGATGTGAGTTTCTGCAACATGTTGTCTCGAGAGGGTTCTTGGGGGCTCGTAGTGAAGCAGAACAAAAGCCAAAATTCAGAGAAAACCTTTTCACTGAAGCCAGAAATGCTGGAGATGAAGACAACTGACCAGCATGGACAGGACTGACAACTACTGATAGCACCAGAAGCTTTTGAGAGTTAAAACAAGTCTGTGATTCCCATGAAAGAAGAATTTATTGCTTTGGTATGTTGCCATCATAGATTTTGTCAGACCAGACCAGTAAAGACCAATGTCACAGACCAGCAAAACTGTAAAAAAATCTTTTTCTAACAACTTTTGCTAACCAAAAATGTTATAAAACTCTATTGTGTGTAAGATGCTAAATAACCATCTTCAGTTTCTGTATAGTAGGGTAACACATAACGTTGTAGGATTGATAGGAATGACATTGAGAATTCTGCTTAGCATGCACCAGGAGACCTTAATTGATATATCGAAAGGATATGTGTGAAATCATTTGAAAAAAGTGTTAATGGTCTATCAGAGCAATCAAAGAAAAAAAAAATCCAGATCTTGAATAAACAAAAATTAAATGAAAATCTAATATGGACCCTAGGTGGTGTTTAGGCATTTAAATTCTGAAAAATTTTATTCAGCTGCCATCCATCTCTGAAGGTGCATAGGCTAATTAGGTACTACAATTGTGACCTTTGAGGATCTTTAGGTGCCTGTGGCTCTGCTTTTCCCCATACAAAGAAATGCTTCCTTTACTGTCAAGGCTGAAAATCCTGAGCTCCAGAGATGGGGGATTGCTTTGTCTAAGTGTCTGGGGGGATCCTTGGGGGGATTGCCAGGACTGAAGCCACATATGCTGACTGGATCTGGTGCCCTACAAACCAGAGAATCCTAGAGTGATTTGGGTTGGAAAAGACCTTAAAGATCACCTTGTTCCACCCCCTACACCTTCCACTAGACAAGGTTGCTCTAAGCCCTGTCCAACCTGGCCTTGGACACCTCTAGGGATGGAACATCCAGAACTTTTCTGGCAACCTGTGCCAGGGCCTCACTCTCACAGGGAAGAATTTCTCCCTAATATCTAAGATAAAGCCACTCTCAGTTTGGATCCATTCCCCACTGCCCTGTAAAAAAGGCTCTTGTAAAAAGTCTCTCTGTGTCTTCCTTGTGGTCTCCCTTCAGGAATATGTCCTTTCTCCAGAGATCTGGTGGTGGGTGTGGACTCCACATTTTCTGTTCCCCACATTGAGACCTGAGACATATCAGGCTAGGGATTCCACTTGAAAACCTGCAAGTCAGATTTTCAACACTACGGTTTTTTTTTAATTAATCTCATTCCTCTGTTCATCTGTCTCAAGTGGGAAACCCACTGCAGTAAACTGATACGTTCATTCAGAAAATTGTCTGCAGGAGAATCGTAATTCTGGCAGAAGGATTTCTATTTAGAGTACATATATATATAAAAGCACTCACATCTGCCTCTGTGTGCACATTTTAAACAATAAATCTCCTATTTATCTACAGTGCTTATGTGGCACCTATTAAATTCATATTAGAGATAAGGAACTGAAATGAAGGCATAATCACTAGACCTCATTGAAAAAACCTTTCCAATGTAGTAATCTTTCCAACCTGTTGCAGAGAAAATCAAAGACCTGAACCCAAGCCTCCCAAACCAGAGACAGATGTTGCAGCTTTGGGAACTGGGTGGAATTTTCCTTTGTGGAATATCAGTGAGGCTTTTTTTGTAAGTGCAGTTGGACAGATGCACTGTCTGTACAGATGCACAGTCTGTACAACTTGCTCCAGCTGAAAAGATCTGGAAGGACTAGTGGATATTTAAATATTTCCTGTGCTGGGGATATCAGCCCTCACTGCACGGAGACTGTAGTAGAAATTTCTTTTTTTCCGTGCCTTTGCTTGAGACATTTAAAGAAAACTAGTTCAATCAAAATAAAGATTTCGAATCAGCTAACATATTTACCTGTTAACATTTCTAAACAGATTTTAGGGGTAGATTTCAGTGGCTGAAGTCCTGGCAAAAGTTTGTATGGCTATGAAGGTTGAATTCTGTAAATAAGGTGATTGTTTCAGTTATTGGCACTTCTACCACCTCACTCACATGAAGCACAATTTTACTTGCAGACAATCTGTTGAACTATGTCTGTTGATCTTCCAGAAAATCAATAGAACTATTTGTGGTACTGAGTAATTTCAGTGTGGCTGAACCTGACTTCATAGCAGCATTTGGGCACACTTCAGAAGTGCATATTTCATACGAAATAACACAAAATTACTTGCCATTAATATCAGACAAAGTCGCTGGATAAAAAAAAACAAAAACAAAACCACCTTACGATCCAAATCCTGGGAAACAAAATTAGTATTGGGCCAGAGATCTTGTGTCCGTGCATTTATCATTTCTAAGTTCTCTGATATAAGGTGTGTGGGCAGTTATTATCCAACTTCAACCTGGCAAACAGAATTCTGAGATTTGGTAATACCCTGAATTATCTTCTAATGTTCTGGTCATATCTAAATTGTTCTACCAGTATGGTCATATCTGAAGTAGTTTATAGGGGAAACTGAGGGTGGAGAGCAAGTGCTTTGCATAATACACAGTACTGTAAAGTTTTGTTCCCGTGCACATAATTAAAATGGCAGCAGCATCCAGGAAAATTGATACTAAGCATGCTATGGAATTTTTTCCACACAGTCTTTACAATATTATCAGACTAATGAGTCTACTGCACTTCTTGGCTTCTAATTCACCCTGAAACCTCCAGCTAAAGGACCAAGTCCCCATAAATGTTTTTGGGAACTTGTCACTGCCTACTGCATGTTTTTAGATCCTTTAATCTTACTTAACCAGTGCAAGGCTCTGACTAAGGAGTCTTCAGTGCTGGACCATGGATATATCCAGCATGGCAATCTGAGAATCAAGTTGTTTTCTTTCTGGCATTATTCTAACTGTACTGCACACCCACCACTGCATGCTAATAGTTCAAATTCTTTGAAGAACAGAAATTACAGTCTCCTTTTCACAACAAACTGGAAAAGAGAGGAAATTTTCTTGCATCTCAGTACTGACCAGGCAAATTAATTAGCACAAGTAGCCAAAGAATCATCTGCAATGGAAATGATGCTGAAGAAAGATTTTTTACTTTGCCTCAAGACTATTAACATACAGAAGAGCTCCAAAAACACTGAAAACACCTAATTGTTGTTTATAGCCTTATTTTAAGTAGAGTTGGTAAGAATACGGATTTGTAGATCCTATAGCAGTAAAGGCCAAATAAAGAGAAGATTGATTGGAAATCGTAGCTTCCTGTAGACAGTTGGATTAGGTAGAAATCACCCTGATGTGCAGTAAAGCAAGCAACAAGAATTAGGGGTTTGAAATAGTGCGAAGCACGTCTTAGAGTGCTAGCATTTCCTTCCTTGGAATAAACTGTCTTAAAATCCCTCTATAAATGACTGTTCATTAGCCTATCAATGTGTATAATGGCTCTCAAAATCATAATAAGAATTAATAATAGTTCAAATAGCAGAAAGGGACATTAATTTCTCACTCATGAATATTAATGCTTTAGTAGACAGTCTCTTCCCGACATGCTTTCAAACTTAATTCAGAATTCACAACCGATTACCTGGTACTTTCACTATCAAAAAAATCCCCATTGGGCCACCAAAAGATGTCAAATCACCCTGACTTGGACACCAGCAGAGAGGATGAGGGCAGAAGACAATAAGAGTGAGATCATGGTGTCCTGATACCTTTTTTCAGAGTACAGTAGTGTTTGCACAGCCTAAAGATGCCCCAATGGACAATAAAAAAGGGATAAGGAGGAAGATGAATATGCTTAGCCCCAGAAGACCAGTATGATGGTGGATTATAATGGCAGAAGACAGACCACAGAATTTCAGGATAGCTGGGGTTGGAAGGGACACCTGGAGATCCTCCAGTCCATCCGCTGCTGCCAAGACAGGATCACCTGCAGCAGGTGACACAGGAGTTTCCAGACAGGGAAACTCCATGAACTCCTTGGGCAGCTGTTCCAGGGCTCTGCCGCCCTTGAGGTAAAGAAGTTCTTCCTCAGTATGAAATACTGGACTGCAGAATTAGCTGCAGAGGAGCTGTGGATGATCTGTGGCCCATGAGGGGACACATCTCCTCCTTTCCAAGAGGGCAGAGCAGATGGATGGAAAACCACCTGAAGGGCATGTTCAGGTGCTGCTGCTTCAATGAGCAACTTATCCCAAGGCATCACAAAAGCTGAACAATAAGAAATTCTTTATTGTTTTTCCCTCTTAGCACTGCAGACACTGTGCAACAGGAACTTAAACTTGAGAGATGTTCCCCACCTGATTTCCCTTGGAAGGAGAAGAAAGCGAGCTGCCAGGAGTAAATTTCAGGTGATTTAACTGCACTGCACCTCCAAATAACTGAGCAGGGAAGGATCTTGTGAGATGTATTTAACCTCATTATATCTGATGCCGTCTCTTGAAAAGCTTTAGTTGAACTAAAGACTCTTATGAATATAAAATCAAAGTGAGCTGTACATTAAGGGTTTCATATTCCCCGACAGCTGCGCATGTGCACACCCAGCTCTCATTAACAGCAGTGGCAAATACGTGTGCCCATCACTCAGAAATCAGACCTCTGAGTACTTTGTTGGGTTTGTTTTTTTCCTAGAGATTTTCTCTATTGGATCTTTAATTAATCTCCTGCTCGGCTTTTTCCCTTTAAGCTATCCCTCTCCCTCCTCCCCTTCCCAACAGGAGCAAACCCCCAAATCACTGGGTTTTTTTGTCAAGTTTTTCCAAGCTGATACAGTTTTACAAAACGCACCTGCATATATTAAATACAGGGAGTGTTTGCAGCACATAAACCACAGAGACGTGCAACGGAATAAATGCCTGGGACTTTGAAAATACTTTTGCTGCCTGCCAACTTTAAACAAAAAAATAATAATCAGGCAAAGGTAGATATGAAAATGAGAACATGAATGTTTTTGCATTCTTTTTGTGATCACTGCAAGGCAAGAGTCTGCAACCTTGTGGAACAAAACACACGCATTTCATTCTGATTAACATAAAGACAGCCCCTTCTTACATGATTCACAATTATTAGTCTCTCTCTTGTGTTTGGGGATATATGGATTATCAGCCTAGCATATTTTGAATACGTACACATTTTAATTCCTTTTCTAAACCATTTTAGGCACTACAGTCAAATTTCAGAGACAAAATTTATAGATCAGTAATTCGATATTTTTTTTCCTTCTCTCCAGTTAAATACCTAAACGCTGTAAGAGATAAAAGGCAGTCTCAAAAAAAGAATAAAAAAGACAGGGTCACGGAAAATGAAAGGTAAGTCAGATTTGAGATGCCCCTGCTCTTCTATTTTTAGGTTTATTATTATTTTTATGTAACAGGCTATTTCACTAGCTGCTACGGTATGTGATGTACTTACTTATCGCCTCCACAAACTGTTCAAAGGAGGAGTATGGGAACAGCGGCTCAGGCAGCTCTCTGAAAAACATCTTGAGTGCTCCGGTGACAACGTGGATGTCCTCCCACTGGCTGTCGTCCAAATTCAGCTTCTCTTCTGGGAAAACACGAGGAGAAATGGAACAACTGGTTTTAATGAAACAATTACAAGACACTAATTATTATGTTAATGTTTGCCTACTATCATCAGCAACCGTTAACAGCCTTCTGCACCTAGAGGTTTGGTGNATCCAACAAAATAAATGTATGTGATGGTTACCATAGACCAAAAAAAAACATGACTTTTTTTTTTTTTTGTAGGAAGAGAACATTTTCAATGGAATACCATCTGTAGGAATGCAGCTAACACACAAAAAAAGCAAGAGACACAAAGAGACAGTACCATTGACACAGTATGTCAGATACATTTATTCCCATAATGCATCAGTATGAAAATTAGCATCACAGCTCAACATGATTCAAAGCTATTTGGTTTTGAGGCCGAGGGGCTAAGAGTTGCCAACGATGGACGGCTCAAGGGACCGGCCTAAAGGCCTTGCTGAGCCAACAGGAGACATATGCTAAACATGGCAATAGAAAATGAGTTATTGCTTTACATGTGTTAGCCTTGCTATGTACAAGGGAATAATGGGGAACGCTTTTCTCCTTCTTTTTTTTTTTTTTTTTTTTTTTTTTTTCTTTGATTTTANTTTTTTTTTTTTTTGCCTGAATGTAATGTCAGCAAGGAATAGAGGACTGTGAGAGAAAGGATATTAATTCCTTCTTACTGCTTCAAAAATATTTTGTTTGGTTTTCATCTCTGGGAGGAAGATTTGCCCAGCAACAATATTAGACAGACCCCTGTTGGCCTACCTAGGCTATGCAAAGCTGTCAAAAATGATAACACACTAAAGACAAACCACAAGTGCCTCCAAAACTGTTTTGCAAACAAAAAAAAATGTTTTCTTTTGAAGCTTGACTGAACTAAGGAATTTAAATATAAAAGAAACTAAATGCTAAAATAGAGTTTCTAATAAAAATAAAACAAGATTGGGTGATTATTCTCTTTTTCTTTGAGTTTGTTTTTATGGTTTTTTTTTTCTTTTTAATTCTAGGAGAATGATACTGTTAGAACATAATAAAAGTGAGATCATAATCCATATAAAACTCCAGGAAAGAGCAAATCCTTATTAGTCCAAATTAAAATGACACAAAATGACACACACTTTCTCCAAGTTCTGTTACTCCAAAAATGGAGTTTGCTTTCTTTTCCCCATGTGCTATGATTTTCTCTTTTAGAAAATTCCAGTCGGAATGCAAATCAGGGACCAACCATGAAAACTGCTGAACAAATTTAATTTGAAGCAACATAGTCGTGAAATGTTTTACTAAATGCCACTGAAATTTCATGTGTAGCGATTCAGTGGGCTTCAAGAGCAGCCTCTTTACTGAACTGTTGCTAAACAAAATGGTAAAATCATTGGAGACACATGGACATCCACAACACCGGATCCCCGTACTGTAACGGTTTTCTCTACTTTTGGGTAGAAAATCTTATTCAAAATGGAGTCGTCTTTCAACTTTAATTTAATAAATGTTATTAAATGCTTTCAAAATCTCTGGATTAGGGAGATGCATACAAATAAAGAATCCACCCAGTTCCTTAACTTGGAGTAATGTGAGACAATGCTGGAACAAAGGCAGACTTGTGCATTTCATTTAGATGTCTTGCTTGCTTCTTTGGTTTCAAGCCTCTTTTTTTTTTTCCCCCTTTCTTTCTTTTTTTTTTCCCATTCAATTACCTCAATCATAAAAGTAATGATTTGATCTCAAATGAGTTACCAGAGGGGATCTTCTTTAGACTCTGAGATCATATTTGATTGATCGTATTTCAACAATTAGCCTTTTATTTTGCCACACACTATTGAACTAGATCGACAGCATCTTAGCAGGCCAGCTTTAAACAGTCAACTGTTAACAATAGCATCAAAAAGAGAGACCTGATGGGGTTTACTGTCACTTTAAAGAACAGGGTGGGTTTTCACATTGTTGAAATCTGTCAGATATTTTGAAATGTCCCTCTCACTATGGTGCCACACCCCCTGCGTGCCCTTATAATAAAATTGGTTTTACTCCTGATTAAATCATTTTCTCCCTACCCACTACCATACTTCTCATAATGGACCTGTGTGCTCTACAGCTGGTGTTCTTCCCATGGTACCAATTCTTACTTTATCTTTTAAGCACTTTGCTGCTAAGATCTCATGCAGAGTGCTTATGTTTTGTTAAGAGCTTCATTCTTAGAGAAATAGCTTAACACATGTTCTAAAAATGTTGTACAACTTATTGCTTAAAACACATTTAGAAAATGTATAAGTACTGTAGCTTTGGCACAGAACTTTAAGTAGAAACCTTAAAAAAAAAAAAAAGAAACACAACTTGTTTTTGCCATGCATTTGTCTTAAATGTCTAAAGTGGAATGCTTGACTTCTAAGGCTTTATAGAGACTTATCTTACCAGATTTTTGCACCATTTCCAGCTCTTCAAGGAAACGTGTTAGGAATGTATCATCGTGAAAGCAAAGGGTGTCAATTTTCCCTCTAGCAATAAGAGAGTTTTTAAAAATGTTTGCTAGAAGGAACAAATGCCAAGTCAAAAAAAAAAAAAAAAAAAAAAAAAAAAAAAAAAAAAAAAAAAAAAAAAAAAAAAACAAAAAAAAACTGAAAAGAAAATAGAAGTCCATTCAGTGTAAGACTCTCTGGTTCCCACTGGATGGAAGGTTGGAATCTCTCACATGCCATGGCAAAAGGGCCATGGACAAACACACACACACTTCAGGCTGGGTTTAAGGGGAGGACCTGGCTTTTTGGCTTTACTCAGACATATTTCTTATTGGGGTGTTTTGCTTACATAAAGATTAAGTCCCAAATCTGGTATTGAAACTTGACAGTCAAGGACTGCTTTCAGTCAGGAGATACTGTATCTGGGAAGATGCTCAAAATCTCACAGTCCTAAAAATTTGCTTTAACTTGTCAGTAGTATTTGATTAGTTCAACCATCACTGCCAATTGATATCATATATCTTAGATACAGACACAAATATGCCCAGAAAATCCCATAAAATTTATGCTAATACTCGGGCTGAAAATATAAAGACCACATTAAGGGGGAAAAAATAGTGTGGGCACTTGTCAAGGTTATTAGTGTAAAAAAATCGATATACAACATTTGTGAAGGGAATGTGTGTTTTATTGTGTTATTATTCAGCCTTTTCAACAATTCACATTTTTAATGGCACTTGTAATGTCTGCAGCAGAACCAAACAGGAGATCAGCTTTGGTTTAAGGGTGCCATTCTGAGGTTCAGAAAGGAAGAAGGTAATCTATGGAAAGATCAGCTAAAGACAGGGGGAAAAAAATCAAAAATATGAAAATCAACCAAAGCTGTAGTGAGAGCAGAGTTTTGAAAGAAAATGGATGTGGTTCCTCTAACCACATGCCCTGCCTGGTATGTAGACTAATCTCTAGGAGCAAAATGCAGTCATTTGAGAGCCCTGATCCTTCACTTGTCTTTTCAGATAGTTCATAGCTTATATTTTCCCAGCTCTAAGCTGTCTCTTGCCCATGCTGCCATCACATGCCAGAGCACCACCTTCAGAGGTTTTTGGCCCCTTTGAGCATTCCACATTCCTGCAGCTCATGGATGACCCCAAATCACGTGGGAGGCAAGTCCTGCAAACCCAGCTGGCAGCGCCCGGTCTGCTGTGGATGTTGTCCCATCCAAAGAATTTCTAAAGCTTTTGGTGAGACAGGGTCTTTCTGGGTGTCATATTGTGATCCATTTGCTGGTGTTGCTGCCTTTTCCATCATTTCCCTGCTGGTGGCTGCACACAGCAGCACTGGGATGAAAATTTGGCATTTGGGTATGTCAACCCCCACCTCCAGTGTGGGAAGCCTCAGAGCACTGGGTTTTTATCCCAGTGACCAGTGTACAAGTCCTCCATGGCACTGTTAAATAATCCTCACAATCTCCCTCACAATGAAATAATTGCAGAAGAGCTGGGTGTGCACAAAGAATTCCCAGTTGGCTTAAATCCTGGGAAATTTTTTGTACTCACTCATCCCAATAGGCATTTTACTACTGAGAGATCCAAAACAGAGTCCTGTGGTTGAAAGAGGAAAAGAAAATTCCTCATGCAAACACTAGGAAAAGACCACTTGAACAGTGTCATGCTTTTTTTTCCAATGTGAAGAACCTTGTATGAAATTTCAAGACGACTCTTTTTCCTTTTTTTCTTCATAGTTATGTTCATCAAAAATACTTTTCTGATTGTTCATAGTCTTCAATAGGAAAAAAGGGAAAGAACACGCTCAAGCAGAAGTTCACCACGTGCACCAGCACAATTCATCACAAAATCCCTTTGTGAGGGCTGTTCTCATGACTGACAGCACAAACACCAATTTGTACTCTGAAAGGTGTGTGTGTCCCATTGCTGCACCTGCACTGCCCAAGCCACAGCCTTTCTGATCACCAGTGCACAGACACAGCAGCATTCTTGGGGCAAAAAGCTTCTTTCAAACGCTCACTTTAGAGCAGCAATCGAGCACAGAGATGTCCAGACATGACAGCAATGGGATGCTGTGAGGGGGTGAAGATGGTTTTTCACTCTATGGCAAGGACTCAATGCCTTGGTGAAACAGCACAAGATGCTGAGCTTCCCCCCGAGGTAAATACTGCCCTGACATTGCAGTCTATTCACTCCCTCCAAAATGCATAAACCCCCTGGAACTTCTATCAAATAGCACAACAAAAACCTCAACTCTTGTGAAGCAATAGTTTCCTCATTCAGGTGGATTTTTGTGAGTTCTTCCTCTCTCCCTTGCTAGGTTTGGGAGATCCATTGTCCTGCCTGGACTCAGTGCATGGCCCTTCACACCCAGGAGTATTTAAACAAATCAAGAAAAATGTCAGCTAAGCAAATCATTACATTTTGTCTGCAATGGATTTCTAAACAGCCTCGTCTGAATCCATCCAATGATAGCACTGATGAATTATCAGGGATATAGTCAGCAAAAGAAAGCTTGTGTGCTTTTCTCCTCCTCTGCTGGAGGAACCTGGCATGCCCTTTCAACAGAAAATATAAGCTGTGATGTTACAGTGCCTGAACATGTGTTTATTATTGAAGTCCCATTCCCGTGAAATCCAAGCACAAATTACTGAGCAACTTTAGCTAAAACACAGAGCATCTCTGCATGCACCCAGAGTGCTGCTTCCTCCAGTCCCCCGAAATGACAGCTCTCTGACCTGGGGGCACGCTGGAACGACCAAGTGCTGCTAACTTAAACCTCAGCCTGTGCCAGAAAAATAAAAGGTTTCTGTACTTGGGCACACTGGGTCATATTCATCCTCGTATAATTCCACAGAGTCCAAAGAGTGAGAGAGGGATGAACTGTCTCATTGTTTCTGTGGAAGTGATCCACAGAACACTTGAGGAGTTCAGGGGTGGTACATGATGAAGGCATGCAGAGGAGTTCAAAGGTTTGGAAAAGTGCTTGGCCAGTGATGCCACAGCGCCGAGGAAATTTCTGTGCTAACGGTTGCTGTTTAGAACTCAAAGTATAAAAATATGCAGTGGTACTGAAAGGACAATACTTTTGCCAGCCAGAAACAGGTATCATCACCAAGATACTCATATGTTATTCACTGCCAATACCTGCTAAAAGCTTCAGTGACAGATATTAGTTTTGACTTAGCATACTCTATCATCGTGATCTGAAGCAATAATTACTGTGATGGGATTATAATTACAAGTACTTTTAAAATTCATTAAATTTAGCTGAATCAACTACTCCGTATGGGAAAAGGGAGTGATTTAAAGAGAGAATATTTCCCCTCAAAATGCAGCTCAAAGCTCCCTAAGAATAAATAGACCACCTGTTTGCAGATCAACATACTTCTGCCAGACTCGCTTGGAGGTGACTTGTAAACAAAGAGTAGGAGCAGGCAGACACAGCCCAAGCACAGAGACCTGCAGGGCCTGATCCCTCCTTCCCTTGGGGCAGGGAAATAGCCAGGTACTGCCAGGGTTTAAAAAAGGTACAAGAAAAGAGCACAGAGGAATTCCCACCCAGCTCTTACCCTCCCACAGAGTACCAAGGCTGCCTGAACACCAGGAAGGGGCTTGGCAGACTTTCTGCAACTCACAGAAATTAAATATCTGTGCTGAGGGGAAATTACATTTGTCTTACAGTGCTGAGATTCTGTCCTCTATCTAATTCTCTCTACTTACTTATTGCACAGTAACTTCAACTTCTTCCTCATAGTTAGAGCATACTTTATTTTTTCTGTTTATTCTTCCCTCTTTATTTTGAATTGGACTAATGGGTACAGAACAAAAATACCAAATACTTGCCTAGACCAGTAACTTATTCTTCAGGATACATTTTGCTGTTCAAAGGGAAAAGTCCATTCTGAATTCTGCTTTTGACTGGATTGATCTTCCTCTCTTTGCTGTGTATTGTGTATACATACATTAGTCAAGGTAAATATCTGCCTTCCAACTTCAAATTTGTTAATAACATTTTTTTTTATTGTGTAATTGTTCTCCAGTAAGCTTCTCTGCAATCTAATTTTAGGGGTTTTATCTTTTTTTTCTTCCCCATTTACAGTCAGATCTTTTATCAGATTTATGTGTATCAATGTCCGCAAATCTACATTTTAAATAAATTGGAGGCTCTCAAGATCTAATACAGAGAGGAATTGGACAATGACTCTCTGTCCCATTTTCATACTTCAAAAATATGTTCATATTCATATCTTTTTAACTGTGCTACTAACTCAGACTGCTTTAGGATTCTGTCAGATAGCTGTTCTGTTCTTCCCCTTCTTGCTGTTTCTAACACTGCTTCTATTTCCATTCTTGTCAAAAGCCTTTTCATAGTCCAAAAATCTGTACACAATGTTTTGTAATATTTGGCAGACTTATCTGAAACCTAATTCACTGCTTTCTTGTGATTCATGGGTCATAAATTATTTCATATGTAATGTACCCCAAAGGGTAAAAAATTCTTTGTATTAAATTTCAACCAGATACTTTAAGGGAGAGGAAAAAATAAAGGGAAAAGAGTATTTTTGAGAGAGTCTGCAAAGATCTGACCTCAATATATTGTCTAGTGTGTTGTCTTCCACAAATGGCATCTCAGTATTCTTTAGTAAATATAAGATTTCAACTTGCTACAAGCAAAAACACTCTGCTGCAGTGTGGGCTTGCTATGGACAACTTTAAAGGAAGGGAGAAATACAAAATATAAAGCACTGGATCAGACGAGTGATGCATTAAATCAGTCCTGTCTCCAGTGATTGTTAAACTGAAAGGGTCTGCATGAAAACAATTCAAAAAACAAGAATACCACCCAATCCTGACTTGTTGCACACAGCCAAATATATTATTGTGACTGACCCCAGTAACAATGAGCTTGTGCCTCAGTGAGTGAGTTTCAATAATCAAAGGAAATAATTAACAAAACAATAAAGATCATTATAACTTCCTTTATGTAAATGACTTCCAAATGTAAATAGATCAAAGCTCAGGCTAAAATTAAGCAATTCCCCTAGTCCTCCTACAATACTAGAAGGGAACAAACATATATGGTTTGTTTACAGCTATAAGGATTATCAAGTGAATATTATTTGTTGTTTTACAACAAATGAGAAAAATAGAAACCTAAACAAATCTCAAAGTGCTATTCACACATTCCTCATATCTGTAACCTCATTTATTTTGATGGGACTATTTCCAAGGATACAGGTTACCTGTACATGTAAATCTCTGTTCTCACACCTTGTTTTTTTTTTTATTAAGGTGTCCAGAGAAGAAATTTTCCATTTTTATTTTTTAATGAATGGGCTCTTTGAAGCAGAGCGTCTGAAAGAAATATTCTTACATGAAATCAGGTGCACACAAGCCCTATAGATGTCAAGGACAAAACATTTTATTTTGTATAGAATTTATCTTTTGGTTCGCTAAAGTCAAAACACTTCTGTTCATCAGAACTTTTATAAAGGACTGTTTCATAATATGAATCCATTTGGATTATCTGACCAAAGATAAGACTTCAATGGACTTACTATATCATTCACCACTGTACCAGTGCCACAAAAGGGAATTACAATTAATTGGATTATGTTGGTCTCCACCCGCTGATTGTAGAAGAGAAAGTCTGAAACTGTAACTATTTCAAACGGACCATATCTCTCATCAACCATGGGATTTGGGCTTTAATTTACCAATAAAGCTTAATTTCTTCTCTATATTCTCTTCTGGTTAGGAAGAGGTCATTCAAGCACTTTATTCAAGTTATTCAAAAAGAAAGGACACTTTTGTTAAATACTTTCAAACTAGCACTTTAGCACTTGCACCTTGCCGTTAGGAATTACTTTTTTTTCTGTGAGCTGTAAAGGGAGTTGCCTTGAAAGACCCAAGACAAAGATCCAGGACTGCATTTGGGTAATAGGAATAATTCAGGTTTCACCTCCCCTGGTTCAGTTCATGAAAACTTGGCTGAGATTGTTACCTAGAACAATTTGTTATCAGCTATGTAGTGATCAGACAATATCACATCACCTCATGGACAGACATGAGGTAGTGAGAGTTTTCCACAGCAAAGCACCATGTTAGATGTAGGTTTGTCTGCATGGAAAGTTACACCAGGAAAGGCACAGGTACAAACATAAATTTGATAAAATTTGTTATAAATATGAATTATAAATTCTATTATCTTGGAAATAGTCATCTTTTACGATGCAGATAACTTCAACTATGTTAATTAATGTGAGTTACATGCTAAAACCCAAGAAAAATACTATTATTTTATATGTCCATAAGTGTGTACATATATATATATATATATGTTTTTATGTATGTATGTATGTACATATCTAAATTTGCTTATACATTATATTTTTGCTGATGGCTCTGCCTCAAAGCCATTAGCATTTTTCTTAACTAGCCTTACTGGAACATTATTTCAGTGCCTAATTCCTTCAAGTTGCCAGAGTAAATTATTCAACTTCATATATTTTAAAAATAATTATTAATATCAGTAATGCTCACTTTGATTTTTTTTTTTTAATATTTTGTCAAACTTTCGCGTTCAGTTTAAGGAATAAAAAGTCTTCAGTCAACTTACTTCAAAACCATGTTGCTTAATTCACATTTGCATTACTTTTTGCTAATATCTGAAGCTCTAATTCCGTTCCCTGGATATTAGCTGGGACTAGCTATGCTGTTAAAGATAGGAATGCTTCTAAGTACTTACTGAATCAGGGCATATGAGATGATAATTGTATGTGTTTAAAACAAAACTTTAAACAGGAGGGGATTATATAAGTTGCTAAAACAAATATATCTTCAAGTGCACTGAAGGACTTTCAAATGTTAACGAAATGTCCTTTGATAATAATAGTGCTAATAATAACATGAATTTTCAAATATTTTTATGCTTTTGAGAATCACGTGTTCCCCTGAATATGGAAGATTCTTGGTAAGTGCACTTTTTTCATACAAGCTCCTCAGCTTCAGGGTTCCATCCACTCTGAAGTCACACCAGTGGATCCTGTCCTGATCCAGGCCTGGGTTATCCTGCACATTTCGGATTCTTTTGCGCAGAGCTGGCTTACAAACATTTACATTTTTGTGACAGCAAAAATAGCTTTCATTGGAGGAATAGGGTGACTTTGCAGATATGGAAGCCCAAAGTGTCTGATCAAACCTGTGCTCATGAAATCCAAGGAATCACACGGCTGGTGGGATACAGAGCTGTGTACACGGCAACACGTGAGACCTCGCCCAGGACATTTTGACCAAAAGGTTGGAATTTTGGGGCCAGTGTGGGCTTGAAATGATATCTCCACCCACCCTGCCACGTGCCACTCCATGTGCCATTCCATAACTTCTCCCACTGAGCCTCAGGAGATGCATGAACGCCCTGGGGCACACGCAAGCGCGGCTGGCAGTGCCTGTGGTTCCTCCTTGGCAGGGAAGGGGTGCGATGAAATTCGGGTGACTCACGTCACGATGTTTTCCATTTCCCACACAGCCTCACAGCCTCACGTGTAAGGGGGAGACAGTGGCATCTCCTGCATCCACCAAATCCTTGCTCACCTCACACCTTTCCCTCCACCTCACGTGCACGCCTGCGTTTTGCATTTTCATTTTCTCTGTGGTAAAACCCACAGCAGGTTTGCCCCATTGCCCATTGGTTTGTGCCTCCCTTTGTCTTTTCCAGGGCTTATCTGGATGTGTATCCTAATTGTAATGCTTCCAATTCCTCTCATTCCACCTCAACTTACAGGCATGTATTACAGGAGGGCAAGGGTATGCTTCAAAACAATTTTAGAACTTTATAGTACATGGATTTTTCCTGTTCTACAAATTAGTCTTGTGAATGGACTTGTAATAACAAGAGGATTTCAACATAAAATAAGAGATTTTCATGTCTTTGGTTCCTTGAGACGCATTCAGGTCCCTCCCGTGAGAAATATATTAAAATATTGATTAGATTAGAGCAACATTTCAAATAAATGGAGATTTATACTTCCTTTTGGAGACAGAATCTTATAAAAAAGTTTCAAGGCATCACACAACAAAGCAGTTGACAAGAAAGATAGCATCTGCTTTCCTGGCTATTCAAGCTGAAGTTTTTCATTCTAAATGCAGGCAATGTTTCCAAAGTTAACATAATTAACTCACGACAATCCTGAAACATCATAATATAAGATACAGATGGAAATTCAAAGCTTTAAAAATGTCATATAACTGCAAGAGGATTACCATTTTATAACAGCATGAATCTGAATACTAATTAAAACAGGTGGTTTTATTTCAAACACTTTTGCCCACTGTGGCATTACTGGGTGGGTTATTTATGTGTTAATCTATTAGGAAGCATATATTGCTTGAAAATTGTGATATGTGATAAAAATGAATTTAAGAGATAAAAGAGTGACACTCTGTCCTGCTTCCTGAAACAATAGAAGACCAATAGTTCAATTAGTTAGTAATTTCCGTGTGACTATTTGACAGATCCTACTAATTGTTAAGCTCCCACTAACTATTGCTTTACATAATTAATTATATTCAAACGTGAATAACAAAGACATGTGGGCCAGTTGCCCTTTTGACAATGTTTTTCGCAAACTGATTTGCTTACCAAAAATATTTTTAGAAAGAAAAGATACTAATCTGAAGTGGAAATACACATCAAAAAACGTTGAAACAGCTCTGCATTTTACCATGGTTATGAGAAAAAAATTTGGATTGTTTAACATATCATTTATGCTGCATGCATAATAGCTGAAGTCTTCTAGCAGAGATCTTTCATATTAATTTAGCATTGCATAAAATTCATAGTAACAGGTCCAAGGGTCAAGCATCATTCATCATTAGTTGAAGTGACATTTGCAACCCTTCATATAGCAGCTGCTTGAAAGGGGAAGAAAGGTATTCTTTGGGAGAATGGGGGGTAGCACACAATCCCTGCTCTATCCGTGGAAGGGAAAACAAGGTGCCACTATGTCAGCGTGGTAATGTGCTTAAATTTGGTGATGTCATTCTTCCCTAACCCCCACGAGTCACAAGGCACAAGGCAGCTGCATTCCTGAACTTCGGAGTTCGGGTGGAGATAAGTAATAACTAGATGTAAATGAATTACATTACTGTGGTTGTGAACATAGCTCTGTGCATCTAAATTATGATTTATATCAGGATCCTATCTTGTTTTTGAGAGTTTTCTACTTGTTAACAAGGCAGCCCTTGTTCTCATGGCATCCTCCAGGCATAATAGTTTCTGGGAAGCCAAATAAGATCACTTTTGAAACTGCAAGACAGCATTCCAAGACTTTGCAGCAGAACACATTGGCCAAATTAGGACTTCTGAAGACTGTTAACTAACAAATAAAATCTTTTTTTTTTCCTTCTTTCTTTGTGGCATGTCTTCACTACTATAAAACATTAAGATCAGAACCGAAAATGTGAGCAATTAAAATGAAAATGTAATCATCTGCAAGAAAAGATAAATTTGTATTAAATGGCTAATACTTCACAGTCCTTTTGATATTACAAGTACTTTTTAAGAAAATATATATTTTATGTCACAGTAATTTTTACTATGTGAAACATGTGATCTCTTTGGAATTATGCACATTTATAAACCACAGTCATTAAAACAGCATGCAACACAAAGTAGTTTGATTTTGGAGCTTTGCTAATACTTGGTGATTTTCTTCAACTTTATACCTGAAATATATTTAATTTATTCATGTCACTAATTATCCACTAGTATTTAAAGCACTGGGATGGCTACCAATGCAGACTACTGCTTCTTCCTTAATAAGTTTAACGATTTTTACAAGGGAAACCAATGTTTTTTAAAGAGTCACTTAGAAGCACATGAAAAATGTTCAAGGACATTGCTTATTACACACTGCAATTCTATGAGCTGCTATAAATTAAACTCCCAGTCAAAACACTTCTACCAGTGAGAATTCACTTTTCTGTACTCTCCACAAGAGTTAGGGTGGAGAAGATGCACTGGTCTGGAGTCAAAATAAGGTGCAAAATAGGGATTTAATGGTGACATTTCATTACAGCCAATATCAACACTGGCCCTTCACACTGCACAGCAGCTGTGAGCTTCAGAACGAGTCCCAAAATGGTTTGCAGACCAGGTTGCTCATATAATTTGTTATTTAAAATATAAGGTGGTGAAATATACATCCCTGAATCAGACAAAAAGCGTTTTCACATAGTACCAGCGCTGCCAGTCCATTCCTCCCATGTGCTGTCCCTTTCCCCTGGGTTTTAATCACCGTGCAGCCATTAAACAGGCACGTAAAGATGTTATAGATACCAGCCAGGCAGAATGGCTGTAAAAGGAATAGAACAGCAGAGGCAAGATGACTGGCAGATAGGGTTGCCACATCCCCCTTAAAGAGACTGCTCCTTTTCCACACCTTATGTCTCTTGTACCATAAAAATATGCATAGATGTATGTGGGAGCATCATAGCAGATTTCTTGGGATGCGTGCCATGCATCTGAGCTCCGAAGCTGGCTCAACGTTGTCACCATTAAGTCTCAGTGTACACAGCAACACTTCAATCTAATTTCAATTAGGGAAAAGTTACACAGAAACTTCTTTGAGAGTACCCATGACCCTACACATAAATACCAATTAAATTCAGTATCATCGGTGTCTTTGCAGCGAACATTGATATCACCAGCGAGAGGAAGGAATTTAAAATGAGGCAAGGCTTGATGGCATTACCTCCATCTCCAAGCTCTGCCTGTGTTAACTAGTACGTCAATGATTAGAAAAACAGTGGGATTCATCTGTGAAGAAATGGGGGGAAAAGCAGAAATGACATGAAATTTTCATTGCAGGCAGTTTTTATGTGACATAAGGTAGAATATTGCATTGCTATGCAACAAAATGCTACCTGGTAAATGAGTAAAAGCTTAATCTGCTGAGAAGTTACAGACAACAGCAGTTTTGGCAGTTGCAGCTGAGACAGCAGGAGAACTAACTAAACTAACTAAAACTAATTCTCATACCAAGAATACACAATCTCAAACCAGTTGTCTACATGCTTAACTATCCCTATGTCCTGAACACAGAAAAATATGTAGGAAAAGGGACTTTCAGTGTCACAGAGGTTGTGCCTGTTTATATGTGGATACCCAGGATACACAGGCACTGCATTTAGACTTGAGCCATTTCCTTTTGTTTGCCCATCTTTTATTTAGAAACAATGGGACAAAAAGTGTGGCAAGTTAGGGCTTTACTTCTTGAAAACCGCTTTTCCATTCCAAAGCTAGGAGACTTCCCTAACATGCAGATTACTTGAGGGAGATAAAAATGTGCCCTTTAAGCCTTTTCCACAAAGACAACACCTCCCAAACCTGCAAGAACAGGAGGAAAAGTCATCCTGAAAGTATTAAGGCTCCTTGCACACCATCGCTCATTGGTGACTGGGAGATTTTACAGTCTTTCAAATCTTCTTTCAATCACAAGATGCCTTAAATGGACAGAAGGTCTTAAAATGTGCTCTCCATCTCCCCAGTTGAGAAAGATACATTGAAGGGGGAGGGAGGGGGATTCAGGCCACAACACAAAAAGCATTAATGCAAAGAACAGTGGGGTCTCTCCCTAATTTGACTTTCTCTACAGGTGGTCTGCAGCTGCATCCAAACAGGTTACACTACCGCCTTCCCATGGGCATTACAACAAAGTAGGATCTGTATTCACAAGAATACATTTGCTGGCATGGGCTGATTCAGGTCTAAAAATAAGAAAAAAGCATTTTTCAGTATCGCCTGAGGTAACTCTCTGCGCCAGCAGAAGACAGTAGCACTCTTGTTTCGCTGGCTGTGCGTGATGATAAAGGATATCAGAAACCTACTCCATGTGACTCACCGAGGTCCGCAGCCAGATTCCAATTGATTCATTTTATTTGTATTAGTTTGTTCTCCATCGACCACACAACAGGCTAGACCAAATCAATAAGCAATATTCTGTTTTCTATTGACTCGGGGAGTAATTCACGCCGGGCCCTGCCACTGCTGTATCTGATTTTATAGTTCTGTATATCATCATGGAAACGGCAGGGCTCACAGACCACTGGGAGCAGGCACAAATGGGAAAAAATTGCAAAGGCAAGGTGAGATATTGGCTTTTAAACCGTTGCACCAGCCAGAGAACAGGTCTGTGCTGTGGGTGCAGAGGGTATCTCACCTTGTGCCTAAGGAGTTCTAAAGTGAGAACATGCCTTTGACAGTGTGCAAAAATCATGTAGGGATGAGGTGAACACGTAACTGTTGTGCCACACTTCCACCCTAGGACAAAGCAGCAGCTACCCCCTGGTTGGGTTTGCAGAGACAGAGCTGTAACCTGTAACCCATCAGTTTGGCACTGCAAAATCCCTGCTGCTGACACCAGCACAAGCTGTGGAACCTGTGTAAGTGTGAAATGGCCTTGGTAGGGTTTTTCTAAATAGATAGTTCATGTCTGCTTACATGTATTCCTGTACAATTCAGATAAAACACCCACACAGTTCTTAACTATTTTTCCCCTCTTTTTTTTTTTTTTTCATTCCCTAGCTTGTTCACAGTACCCTGGGAGAGATACCTGCTCACAAGAAGCCTCCAAATAACTCACCTTTGCATTCCTCAATTTTTTATTTTATATTTATTTTAAGGATTCCTCTTCTTGCAAGTAGTGGATAGTGGATAAGTGGAAATAAAAGAGCTTTTGCCCAAAACTGTCCCACATGATTTCTTCCCCATGACATACTTGCTGACATACTCAATGTAAGAGCAGGACAGCTCTCATTACCACTGCACAAAGACAAGTGACTGTATTGTAATATCTCTTTTCCCTTAAAACTTTCCTTCTGCCTCAGGTCTCAGATTCCTTGAGCTGCTGTACCAAAGTAGAGAGCTGGTTTTTCAGTGTCTCCCATAATCTTGGCTTTTCTACATGAGACAGAAAAAGCAGGCTGGGTACTGGGGTGGGTGAATGCAAGGGGTGGCAGAATACAGCCCAGTGTGTTCTTCCTATCAAATACACTTGAGAAACTTTAATGAAAAGTCTTCTCTACTTCCTACTAACAGATGTTTCCAATTTTTTCTCTCTCAGCACTTTAAACCACCATCTTTAGTTTTCATGTCTAAGAGACATTATTATAGGATACATCATAATGATATACTGTACATTCATATACAGTATCCCATACAATGACTGGTTGATTTATAATTCAGATCCAATAAAGGGAAAAATTGATTTAACTGATGACTAGTGAAATACTAAATGCATTACAATGTTTGAAAAGAACATCCTTTTCTTGCAATTCGAGTGACATAATAAAATTAAATATGGATATAAGATAATGCCCATTATTATTAGGCAAGTGGAATCAAAGGGAAGAAAAGGAAGAAAAGCAATCTCTATGGATCAAGGAATGCCTAAACTTCTTCAAATGTACAAAAGCATGAAGACAAATGGAAAGATTTCACAAATAAAGTAAATTCAAATAATCTTGAATGACAGTATAAAGTTGGTTTTCCATTTACTGATCTTTGTCCATGAGGACTTGCACTGTCACATTTGGGTACCTTATCGGGGGTAAATGTGAATCCCATGGGTCATTAACCTTTGGGTTTCTAAGCTCTGGGATAAATGTTTGTTTCCCTAAACCCATGCAGCAGCACAAAGCTGCGATTTAGCCCCACATCCAAGAAATTCACACCACTGTCCTACATCTCACCCTTTCACCCTGCAAAGCCCCAGTCAAGGCTCATCCCCATTTCTCACCCCATCCCAGAATACTCACGACCAATACCGAGGCAACGCAGCCACCAATTTCCGTGTCTCATTCCAGAAGCTTTAGGGCTGCTCCCCTTTTCCCTGTGCAGCTGTGTGGGCAAGGAGCCTGGCCAGGGGTGCAGGGGGGAGCATCACCAAGCAGGGAGCGCAAAGCCGAGGTACCAGCGAGCTGCCCCAGCCTTTGGAAGAGCTCCTCAACATATTGAACATTTCCAGGTCAGAAATCGAGGCCAGGCACCCCAGAAGCAGTTGGGATTTTTAACTTTCTTTAAGCATCTGCTGGAAGTCAGTCACTCCAGCATTTGCACATATCTTTGTTCTTCCAGATGGGTAAACTGCTTCTAATACAAAATAACTCCAAAAGCGGCTGTGATTGCTCATACAGACTTAGATTGATGGTCAATTTTTTATAATCCTAGTGCAGTAGTTTTTCCCTGTAGGAATATGTGTATTTTGCTTCTGGAGAAGCAGTGGCAGGCAGCAATCGCTGCTGGAGCCAATGGAGTTTATTTTATTGAAAGAATCATACAGTCGTTATAACCAAAATAACACCCAAGCACTGGCACTAAGCTACACCTCATTTCACTGCTGCATCAGAAACATTTTTTGAAAGAGTTTAGTGATTTCAGATATCTTACAGAAAAGTGATTGTATCTAAAAAATCTTTCTGGAGTTTTAACCTGTATGATGGAATTCAACAAAACAGTACAAACCAGCTCAGAGAAGTGCACCAGCAGAATCTGGGGGTCAGCTAATTTGTACTTAAACACCTCCATTTGCATGTGTAAAAGTGGATAATTATGCTTCTAGTTGCCCATTCATGTGTACAGATGGGTGCACCCACACATTTTTGTGGGATAATTTTTGGAAGCCTATAGAAAATATGGTCTTTAAAGATTTTAATAAGGTTGGCAAAACATACTTTTTCTGCATAAAATTATGTAGTTCCCAAGTCTAAAATTACTTTGATTTAGAAATGAAAATTGGCAAGGGATTAATCCATAATATGGTCTAATTACTTTTTTCTTAAAAATTAAATGGTCAAGATCTTAACTCAGAATAGTGGTTACTGTTCGTGAACTGAAACTAAGAAACAGAACTGAATAAAGGATTTTATTAAGTGTCTAAATATGTGTTTAGCTAATAGAATCCTCTTACCTTTGGCTGAATAGCAGGTATAATAATTCTGAAAGCATATTGAATTTATACATCTGAAGCATAAAGCCTTACTAATTATATTTTTATGAGGTTGAAATGCAAACTGGCCAAAGCTTGGAAATAAAAAGTAGACCTGACTTGCTGTCATTAACTTGCAAAAACACATACATTCATGAAAACACACAACAAATAAAGGGAAATAGAGACAGACACACATAGAAAGGATGTCGAAAACAGATCATTAGCACATTTTTTGGCCCTTACTGATGGCATTTTTAGTTTTTATTTAACCTTTGCATTGTTTAAAATGCTGAAAGTTTAATTTTATTTATCAAAGTGGACTCAGCTAGATTCAAAGGGTATTTGCCAGCCTGCAACATATAGGGCTCGCTGAGCACTGCTCGATAAACAGATCAGGTTTTCAGTGAGGACTGAATTTTCCCTGTCATGTTCAGCAGGAAAAAACAATATTAAAGCAAGGATACTTTTTCACGCTCTCTGGTATTTTATTATTTCTTTGTTTGCAGAGGTTACTTCTACAAGTAAGTAAATATCCCTGCGAATTTCCCTTTGTCCTTCATCAATCAGAACCGGTCAATTATCAGACAAGTGCAACTAGATCAAAACTCCAGGCTGTGTAGTCATATTACCACTCATATTATTACTAAAAACGCATCTATATTCCAAACTGGGATACCATAACCCCTTTGTCATTTTCCAATAAAAAAGACCATACCAAATAGGCAGAGCACACCGTAATTAGCAGCTGGCAGAGAAAGCTGTAAATCTGTATGAGTTCTGAACGATTTGCTTACATTGTTGCTTTGTTGACAAATGATGCTGTACATGTTAATGTTCCTGAAATGTCCCCATTGCACCTGACGTGCCAATAAATGCCAGCCAGCTGTATGAATTATGGAAATAAGATTTTTGTTTATGAAGGTATCCCAGACATTTATTTTACTGCATGCCTCTTGACAGATTTAATGTCTGGAGTTACATTGAGAAGATATTTGCTACCTGACATAATGGATAATGGAAACTTTAAAGGCTTTTTTTAATTATGAGACTAATATTTTTTTTTTTAATTTTACCTTGTGGCTACACATTTATTCTCGATATAAAGCTTGCATATTTTAAATGAAATGATACTGAATTGTTCCTAATGTACCATGAGTTGGATGAAGCCAGTGCTGCAGCGTATGAGAAAGCAGAGGAAAAGTAGCTCTGAGAGCTACTAAAACAAGAGCACTATATGCAAGTTTCCCTATTTCTCTGAGTTTATTTTATATCCTGTGCACATTCACTGGTATATCATTAGTGCACAAAGGTAGCAGTTAAATCTCAGGCATATCAAAGTATGATAAAAATCTTTTAACAGATGTATTTATAGAAGACTCCATAAAACATTCATTTAATATGCTAAGGCAAGGCACAGAGAACATAGAAATTTGTACAGCTACTGCCTATATTTAACTATATTTAACTGGATTCAGAACCAAAAAATCTGTTCCTGAACTCTGAATATTTAAAAACAAGGTGTATGTTCTTAAGTAAGACACACAAAAAAAATCCCTGTAAGCATGGGAATTCACAAAAAACTCTTATTCTAACCCTGCTTTTAGCAAGCATCCTTATTCTAGCCAGGGAAAAATTGTCCCAGTTATCCCATCTCTGAAACAAACTCTGATCAGGCTTGTCTAGGGTGAGGTTTGCAGGTTACTCTGAGTTTCCCCCAGAGCTGGTTCTGCTGTGGAAAGGCCCTGAAGCTCTCCCAGTGTGGGGTGAGCAGCAGGTGCTGGCTCCTGCATTTTCCCTGCCCCACATTTTCCCTGCCCTGTGAGTTAGGGAACCTGATTCCTGCTTCAAAGTGGAAAAATTTCGCCTGGCAGAAGAGCCCGTACTACGCAAGCTCTTCAATTCTTCCTCCATTAGCACATGTTAGTGTATTGTCAAGAGGAACAATAGCAACCCCACAAACTATTTATTCCATCAAGAACAATTTATTGTCTTTTGTAAGTTCGTTTCCAGCTTCTGAAGCTCAAGAGAGAAAAATCTGCTGGTTCTTTAAAACTTCAGATGTTGGGGACTATTTGTAGTCATCATATAAATGGGGGTGGTAACCAAATTAACCAAATTCATTTTGTAACCACAAATCATTCCTATTAAAATACTCCCTTCTCACCCCACCTCAAAAGAAGAATAAGAATAATAAGAAAAAAAAGGAGTCCAGATGGTTAAAATTATTTTTAAGCAAATATTTAGTGGTTACAGTTGAATTCTTCTGGCACACATTCTCCACTACAAAAATGACACCCCACATTCACTGTGTTAACCATTTTCCAATGTGCCAGCCAAATGAATGCCTCAGAGAACACACACACACACACACAAACGTTATGGAAGCATTATCAGAAATGCTATAGTTAAGGCTCCTTTGCAATTTGGGCAGAAAGTGAGGCTATTTCACGCTGTGTGGTAGAATTTTGTCTCCAGGTATAACAGGCAACTCCTCAACAGAGAGCTGAGTTTTCTACAGAAATCCCCTTCTTGAAGCCCAACTGGTTTTCAGCATATTCCTTTATTGCAAAATGTCACTGGGAATTCTGTTTGGGAAGTGGGGGGAAAAGGCTTGCAACTCAATATTCACAGCAACTGCCATCTCCATATTTCGCACCGTTTAGGAATGTTTCACTAAAAGACAAAAAAAATGCCTCCTTTTATTTGCCATACCCTAATTTTAGCCCGTGCAAGAAGCAGCCCAAGGAACTCCCTTTGTTGCTGTGACAGTTCCTTCAATTCTCCCATGTTTTTCCTCGGGCTCATTCACACACTGACCCACACTTCTTGGAGCACACCGAGGGTGTATCCCTGCCTTTCCAAGAGATTTAGCAGCCACCACCTCTGCACACACACCCCTGTGTGCTCCCAGCTCCCACCCCAGAGCAGACTGGTGGGAGGCTGATGGGTGGAGGCGAGAGCGCTGGCGCGGGCGCGGCGCTGGCTGCGGTGATGGACGGCCGGGGAAGGTGTCCCCCCGTGCAGCTCCTGCAAACTGGTTGCTCCAGTCTGGCATCCCAGGAGGCTTGCCAGATGGAGAAACCTTCTCCGCAGCAGAACTGCAAGCTGTGCTTCTCGGGAAACTCGAGGCTGTAACCCTTTCCCTCTTCCTCCACATACCCTGTTGCTTCCAGATTTCTTTCGATGCCTACACATAAACAACCGAGACGAAATCTTCATTTCTCAGAGACACAAACTTAACTCGCTTCTAATCCTTTTTCCAGCAAATTAACCCCAGATAACTTAACACTGTATATATAGCTTTGGGAATAGAAGCTAATTCATTCTAGGTCAGAGCTAAAACTGTGCACATGATCTGCATGAAATGGATGAGTCTATTGTGGATGCTCACATATTTCTAAGCAGAAGAGAAGTTTGTTGTGGAGTTGCAGTGCTTGGATATCATATTTGCATGGGCTGACTAAGGAGTTGTTTTGGGCAAAAATTAAGGTTGGTTTTCTAGTGATCTTCTTCACATTTAGTTGATGAGAGCCTGCCAGTAAAAACTCTAATGGAAGCAGCAACATAACGTGAACAAAGGTTTATTCTGGCAGAGGTTAAGGTCTGAATTATTTTTTTTTTTTTTAAGGAAAGGAAATACACATCTCTGTCTCTGTGTATGTGCATATGCACACCTGTTTTACATTGGTGTAACTCCTCTGATCTTGATGTTTTACATCAGGATACTGAAAGGTAAATCTGACCCATACCATAAAGCTTCCAAAGGGCCAGCTCTCATTATTTTTGTTCCAAAAGCCTATATTTTGCTCAGTGGAAGATTAAAACTAATGTATAGCAGAAGAGCAATGTAAGGAATCCCAGAGTAAGTCTCCATCCTCCTCTGAGTACCTGCACAGTGGGGTAGTGCAGGAACTCAGGCTCCACTATCCATTTTCTCTTTCACGTGCATGGAATTCATTGAAAGTAGTGGGAAGGAAATTATAGCAGTCTCACAGGTCTCTAACAAGAGATCACTGTGTGGAAAAAATGTGACTTGTCAAGAGCTACTTTCTTTGTATTGATTCATCAGAAAAATATACCATAAAGAATAGCTGAAACCTAAAAGCTTTGCATTCCTCTTCCAGTACTAAGTCAAACCAGATATTGGTAAAAGGTTCAATTTCGTTGCAGACATACCAAAAGGTGATAATATTCCTATTGACTGAGGCCAGTGGATGGCATAAAACATACACTCCTTTTCCAGTACCTTATTCCATGAATATTTGTATTTTCCCTCTGCAGTTCACTGTTTAAGTAGTCTGTTTACAACCAAGAAAATAAACACAAAAATATCAAATAAACAAAGGGAAGGGATCTAATTAAAGGCTAAATTTACTTACTTTGGGGGAGTAATTACTCTCAAACAAGTAAGAGAGTTCTTTCCTCATGTAGCTAAAAGTTCACTACCAAGGAAGAACATCTCAACCAAGCATAGATAATTTGTATTTGTGAAGGAACAAAACAATATATGTATTCTCCAAAGTTTCACACGTGTTCCTGCAGAAGAGAGGAGCGGAGCAAACCCCCACCACAGCAGAGCATGCTGCCATCAAACACCCCCTGAAATGGCAATGGGGAGTAGAGGAGAAATGGAAACCAGGGCCAGGTTTCTGTCGAGCTGCACTTTCTGCTGGAAAAGCAAACCCCGGGAAGGTTCCCCTGTGCAAGGAGGGTCTGCAGGGCACTGCTCTGCCAGGGGCTGCTTGTACAAAACCTTACCTGTCTCACTCCCTATTACTTCTGCTTTGTGCTGAAGAGTGGCATGCTGATTAATTACTACTCTAAAGTGCTTATAAAGCATCAGCCCAAGGCAGGTTTACTAGGCTGGGGCCTCCTGTGATTTACTGACTAAAGGAGAAAAGCAAAGGCCATTTGTGAAGGAGCATTTTCTTCTGGATGGAGGACAAAAAAAAAAGTCATTTAAATTACTCATCCTCTGCTCCCCCAAAATTAAAGGCTCTGACTCTGCAGAGCAAAGCCAAAGACTTTCTTCCTCTGAAATTTATGCAAAAAGATAAACAGCAACAGAGTTTTGCTCCATTTCTCTTTAAAGTATACCCTGCAAATGGTGAGAAAAGAATAGCCCGAATCCACTGGCAAGAAAGGTCTGAAATGTTTTCTTTTGCTGATATAGGGAGCTGATCAGAGGACTTCAAAATAATTAGAGCAGAAATTTTCTAATACTTTTTGCTTTTTCAAGATGGTTGTTGGAAAGGGAGAAAGCAAAGGACAGGCACAGTCACACACATGAGGCATATCCACAGGAAGAATTCATTTGGTTCTGGTTTGTTTCTGCTGCTACTTTGCTTTTTTTTTCCACTAGTAGTAAACTGGCACTTCGAGTTTACTTTACTCCACTTACTAGAGCCTTTTAATAGAATATAGTGCAGGAATGAGAGAGAGAAAAAGATTCCCATATGACAGAGACCCTTTGATATTGTTACTTCAACCAAAACTTTGAAATACAGTAGCTGGTTTTGTCTGTAGCATATGACAATTTTTCCCTGAGTCCTAAAAACTTTGATTTACTTAACTGCTGTCGCTGATGTGACTCACAGAAAAGAAAGAATGAAAAGACTGAGAGAGAGGAATAGCTCATGTGTTAGTCTATTTGATGGCACAGGATTATACAGGAAAATAATTAGTGCAGGCTGTAAAAAGAGTCTACAAAAAATACTGGTAGCAAAGAAAAAAAGATAATGTCAAATACTTTCAATCATTTTATCGCTGTTTCAATACAATACTATGTAGATTTTCTAATAAAATTTATTTCTGTAGTAGCTAGAGTTACACTAAGCAGGGGAGTAAGTAAACACACAACCTACATCTCAGCAGAGTTTTAAATTGTGAGAGCACCAAAGATACCCTTGGAAACTGCAAGTGGGGTTGTTAATTCTATTAGAAGAAATTAAAATTTCTCCTGGAGAGCGAAAAGGTGGTTTGGGGATACCCACCCCACTCCACCAGTGCACCCAGAATTTAAAGGTGAATATCAGAGAATCATATGGATGGGTTTGAAGGGACCTTAAAAATCACCTTGTTCCAGCCCCCTGCCACAGGCAGGGACACCTTCCACCAGACCAGGCTGCTCTAAGCTGGGTTTGAACACTTGCAGGGATGGGAATCTCAAGGTCTAACATGGGCATTTCATGGTCTAATATGAGCATTTACAGGGACTGACACCACAAAGCTGAAGGAGGGGAGGATTTCCTCCAGAACCTGATGAGGTGTCTTGTCCTTTGCTGCCTTGCTCTGCTCAGGGAAAAGGAATTGCCTCTTACACCTCTCTGTGGTGCAGTTTACCTATATGTAAAATGAAGGCAGTGCTTGCCTCAAGGGGTGTAGAGAAGCTTAATTAAGCAGGAGATTCTTAGCCTTAATCAGACTTCTCTCACTTGCTAAGTACATGGGAAATCCTTCCGTTCAGGAACAAACTTGACACCATGACAAATGAATCAGCTTCCTTACAATTTTGCCTTTGGGAATTATTTTCCTTGGGAACAGATATTTATGAAGCTATGAAAAAATTAAAAAAAATAAAAATACCCAAAGCAAACAAAAAAACCAACAAACCAAATCCCCGCATTTCTATCATTGCTGACTTTTTTCCTTCATATTAAATGTTTTCTGTGATTTTATTTTATTTGGGATCCTGCCTCTGGGAATTAGGTGAGGACATGTATGACAGAAGAGGTGGTAGGTGTGTGAGAGCTGTGAGGTGTTTGTGGGGAAATCCTTCTCATCCCATCCCATCCCATCCCAGCCCTTTCCCTCTATGGATATGATGATTTAGGAGAGGGGGGACCCTGTCACCATCACTGCCAGTTGAGTTACCTGCCACAAAGAACTAAGAATTGGTCCTGCCAGATGCTGGGCAGCTTTGGTGACATCCAGAGCCTTCTGTGAAAGGACTTTAACACAGTTTGAGAAGCTCAGGAGCATTAAGGTGGCATCCAAAAGCACAGAGGATCACATCTGTTCTAAAGCCTGTGGGTTATTTCTAAATAGAGACGCCAAAGACAGGCAAGAGCATTTTAAAAAAGTCAGATCTCAGTGATATCACTGAAATATTATCTATTTGTGGCGTAAATAGATGCAGAGCCAAATAATTCTGAAATATCTAAATTCCACCTTCCCTCTCCCACTCACAGAATCTGCTTTAAAGTAAATATATCAAATTAATATGAGAATGATAGTTCTCACGGTATCCCCTGCCAGCCTAAGAAGGTACAGAGAATATCCTGAGAAACTCTGTTCTTAGGAAATATTAATTCCAGTTTTGAAAGCTATTAAGGGTTCACAAAATTAAGAGAAATATCCAAAGTTTTGGTATCTGACTAGAATAAAATTTGAACTCTGGCCCTCTGAGAGTAAATCAACAGTGTGCATGTGAAATATGCTTTTTCCCTCCTAAGCAAAGCACACCAGTGGACCTGGCAGAGGCAGAAGAGGTTTCAAATATAGCACACTCCTTTTTACCAGCGGGTACTCTTGGACCCAGCTTCTTCTGCTCTGCGCCCGCCTGCTGGGAGGAGATCTGAGGCTGGGGCTTGACGCGAGATGAATCCGCGCCAAGTTTATTCATTTTCCAAATCGTGATCTCAGCGATGCCCTCCCATTCCCATTCCTCCTGTCACACCATTCCTCTGGAGTTTTGGCTCTTCCCCAACCCGACCTCCCCCACCTCTCCTGGGACGCTCCCGGACACGAGCCCTGGCTCCGTGGTGGCTTCCCCAAGGAGACCTGGCTGACAGGACTGAAATACAAGCTCAGCAGAGGAATGTCCCCACTGTTTTCCTCTCCAGAAGCAGCAGAGCTGGGATTATTTATAAAATCTCCTGGGTACTCCTGTGCCCTGCTCAGCTCCTCTTCCTCACTGGCTTCATGGAGTACCCAACGAGGCAGCGCCTTCCTGCTTTCTTCTCCCAAAAACGGTTGGAAAAATGATCCAAAAATGATGGAAAGTCCCTCCACAGGTTTTCCTACACCTACTGATGGACAGTCCCTCCACACACACTCTTTCCAGCACCAGCCCATATTATTTTCTGCCTGTGCTCCTCCACCACTGTGGAGTCCTCCCCAGCTCCCATGTAGGGTCTATTCATTCCTCGGGAACGGGATGGTTAAGAAGGAGACAATTCCATTCAGCAGTGCCGGGCAGTTCTTTGGGTGGTTTCAGCACAGTGATGGACAAGCTGCTGCTGCTGGTGCTCCATGCCTGTTAAAAAGCCCCTGCCCAGCCCAACCCACTCATTTTGACTCTCCGGGCTGTGTCTCACTGTCCCCTGGATTGCACCTACACGAGCCAGAAACTGGGACACTGAACCAATCTGGGTAAAAAATATTCCAGATATTCTTTAATGAAGTGTCAACAACTATTCTCAGGCTGAAGATTGGCCGGAACACCTCCTAATAATCTTGCTTACATATGCAAAAAGTATGCCCTAATCTAAATGTATTTATAATATAAAATGGAGTTCAACATTTGACCCGAGTGTATCCCACTCTGTCGCAAAGACAAAGGAAATAAAAATGTGTTGCTGTAATTTCCTTGACAGCAAAAAAACCAAAACAAACAAGAAACCTCACACATATACGTCTAGGCCAATATATATGATAATGTGAAACAATGAGTTAGATTTTTCATGGCCATGTTGAAACTCACATTGTTAGTTCTAAAACTGAAGCCGACAAACGCGATTCTTCTCCTTAATATGAAAAATCTAAATAAATAAATACGTCCTTAAAACTTCCTTGATTAAAACTTTTACTGAGTTTTTATAGACTTCGGAAGGGGAAGATTTTACTGTGAACGCTCGTAGGAAAAATAACATAATGATGATTATTACTGGTTTCTGTTGCTGTTGGTAGTTTATTATTATTATTATTACTATTATTACTATTATACTTTTGGTGGTGGTATCACCATCTGGATTATTATAACCACAGGACTGACAAGATGCCCTCATCAGATCCATTCCCCATTGTGTCAGGCATTATAAAAGCACATTGTGAGAGTGAGGAAAAAGTTTGTGATTGAAGCAATTAATGCAGACAAAAGGTGCAGCGAGAAACGGAGGCACAAAGAGAAGAACTGACACCAGAGCCCACAAAGAGAGACAATGTTAAACCTCCAATATCCAGAGTTAGCATCTATTTAAACACAGATTTGTTTGTCTAGACAAACATATATCTATTAGTGCATATCACATTATGCAGTTTGAAGAAAGTATACCAAGATTAACAGAGGAAAAAGGAAAAAAATGGGATTTGGTTATTTGTTTTACATAGGTAAAATATCTTAATCAAAACTGGACTGATTAAAAGTGATACAGCACAGAGAAAACACGAAATTGAACACTGCTGGTGATTAACTTCAGTCAAAAGCCCTGTTCAAACCACAACCCATTTAAAAAAATTAAATAAAATTCTGAGAATAACTATTTGTAGGATCTGACCATGATTTGAACAAGCCATGGCACTGTACTTCCTACTGGGATATGGACAGCAAATAATGAAGTTGGTGGTATTCCAGCTGAGGAAGACTCTGGTTAAAAGTAGGCAGGCAGTGTGCGTTTTCTAGCACTGAGAAATTTCTTTCAGCTCTTACAACCAATCATTAAGTTTCTGAGGTCAAAAAGCCTCTCTTGTATTTTGTGTATTTGATAATGATGAGTTAACAATGAAAAAAAAAGAATTATTTTTAATATTTTTCTTTTACTTTGGTTTTGATTTGTATTATAATTGTAATAATTCAAACATTTGGCATTATGTATTTTCTTTTACATTTACTTTTTTAGGTGTCTTACAAAGACTGTTTTATTGGTGAGGCTGATAAAATTAATTTACTAAAAGAAAATATTTTTAGACTCGTTCCTGTTAAAATAGGCCAGATATTTCAGCCTCATTTACAGATGTGAACAAGCCCAAAATATTTCAGCAGCTTAAGCCCTTTTTCTGTGTTGCATTTAAACAGTCCATTTTCGAGAGCTGCTTTTTGTCTTAAAGTTATTTAAAGTCTCATCTTGTCATTAGGCTACACTATGAGTAACCTAGAGTTCAGGTTTGTGCATGACAGTTAATAACTTTAAATTCTAGAACAGAAGAATTCAAAATTAAACCTTACACCACCTAGAAAAAAATAGTTATTTTTTAATCAATGGAAAATACTTTAGTCCTGAGTGGAACTGGATTTTTAGCAAACAAGTTTTTTCTTCAGTGTTCAGCTCAAATTCATAAAAAAACAAATAGGCAAAATGGCATTAACTGCAAGATCACATTTCTCTAAAGATAAACTGTAAGCTCTGCACAGCCATTGCTACCAAACGTTGTTTATCTGAGCTTTACATTCTACTCCCAAATTTGAATAGACTGCAGAGCTAACAGTGCTTCTGAGGAGCAATACCAAAATATGTGCCTCCTGGGTCTAAAAACCACAAGTTATTTTAGCTTCTGCTAAGAATTGAGGGATTAAAAAAAAAAACAAAAAAAAAAGGTGGAGTACAGTAAGTAAATAAATAAATACATTATCTACCTTCGTGACCTTTCTGTTCCTGCAAGCAAACAGCGTCCATCATTTGTAACTTGACTTTCCATAAAAGTAACAGTTCATAAAAATCTGTGAAACTACTACCGGGAACAAACAAATTAAACAATGACAATGTAATAAAATAAAACTGCTGTTCTACTTCTATAGCAGAAGAATTGCTTCTTCGCTGGGATTAATACATCTTGCAGAAAACAATTTTAAATAATGTGTAACATATGGATTCGGCTTTTATTATTCTTCTAAAAGAAGACAATTATATTTATGTGATAAACTGTTCAGTGTTAGTAGCATAATGTTTATATTACTGGCCACTTAAATAGTCTTTGGCATAGTTTTATAAGGAACAGAAGCCTCCAGATCTTTTGAAATCCATCTTATAAAGTAAGTCCTGTCTGTTACTTGGAATGCAATGATTTTACATAGTTTTCTTGCCGGGGAAAAAAAAAAATGTACTGTAGGTAATCTCGTTGTTAAACTGCATGCACGATAACTTTCTGATGTTCTAGCTACAGTTCCTGTGCATTTTAGGGCTTTCTAACGAAAAGTCTGACAGCCTTGAGCTGCCGGGTAAAAAAGAGGGGAATAAAAAAAAAAAGAAAAAAGAAAAAAGATCAACTTTCAATTTTAACTTTTTAGAAAGGAATGGTCACGATACACTGTTTTCTGTACTAAACCTTTTCAAGGTGTTTTCGTTAATCTCCTCGCTCCTAGCAGCTACTTGCTCTGCTCTCTGATTATGCTGGGAGATTACATTTAAGAAAAGAGTGAGTTTCGGGTAGTTTTCAAGGAGCTGCTTTTGTGTCCATTATATTCCAGATAATTTTCAAAGAGATTACACAGGAGCCATAGGAGTATTTATCTCGCTATCTCCCCGTGCTCCTGAGTCGAAGCTGCATGCATTTCTAAAGGAAAAAGGAATGTGCTACCAAATAAATGTTTTCTGTGGCTGCTGTGTACAGAGAATTTTGTTGTAAGCAACGCTGGCAGCAGCCTCTCTGCATTGCTGGGGTTCTGCTATCCTGTGTGTCAGTCACATAACAAGATAATTTGGAAAAAATTATGCAGGGTGAATAAATATATTTATCTGGGTTTATCTTATAAAGAAGAAAGAGAGGAGAAAAGAAATAATAACAACAAGAGTTTTGGGGCATGTTACTGTCCTCATTTTTCACTCCTGAAGTAGCAGTTCGGTGTTTTCAATTCCCCACTTCTCCACTGTTTTAAAAAGTTGGGGTTGTTAAGAAAAGATAAAGAGTGTAACCTAATGGAAGTGAAATCTGCATATTCAGTTAATTTGGGATTTATTATCCCAGTAACTAGACTTGCAACTGTTCTAAAACCGTTTTGACTGAAGACTTGAGAACAGTACGAGTGGATGGCTGCCCCCACCCCCATCCTTAAAAGAAAACCTGTGCCTGCTGCTTCCAATTTAGTGCAATCATGCCTCTTACTGGCCAATACAAGATGCAGCATTAGCTGTCACATGCAAATGAGTATTCATGGGGACTTTGAAATGTGCAATAAAGAATAAAGACACGCATTCTGTGAATAATTGTTTTCTTTTATAAAACTGGATCCAAAAGGGAGTGCCATTTCACCCAGAGTCTATAGCCTTTCTATGGTTACAATCTGCTGTTGAAGCCAGATATTAGGAATGAAGTGTGGATAAATGGAGGACTCCAGTTTCCTGTGCTGTCAATCTTTCACAGTATTACATTTGCTTAACAAGAAATAATCCAACCCATGTTTGTGGTTCTTGCTATCTTGCTTTCTCTTCCAGCTGAGGCTTTGAAATGCATAGGGATTTATAATAAAATTGTCCACCTTGCATTAGCTTTTTTTCATACAAAGCCCAACCTAAATTCTTCATTTTCAACAACACAGACAGACAAAATCACACAGCAGTACGATCTTCACTGCAAACCTGAAGTCTCTGAAAGCACTTTGATATCACTCACCAGGATGAGAGAGAAAGAATAACTCAGATTTTTTAGGGCCCATTTACACACAAGGTGGGGAAAAAAATAACAAACCCAACAAGCAATGTGCAGACACAGACAGATTTGTGGAGCTGTGAGCAGCCAAGCTGAGTCCAGACACACACACACCTCTTCACCAAGCCTGAAGCCAGAATGCCTCTTAGAGAACAAACAGCCATCAACTGGTACTGACACCAATTCATGGCATAATGTGGCCTCATCTACACAGGCAAGACCCCAAATCCTTAGTAAAGTGGTGGGAATAAAGTAAGTAGGTGCCTGAATTGCAGCACCTTTGCAGTGAATTGCAGGGTCTGAAGTTAGACTTGGTGATTCTCGTGGGTCCCTCCAACTCAGGATATTCCATGATCCTGTGGTAACTGCAGGAAGCACCCCAGTAAATTCAGATTTGGCCAAGGTGGACCAGAGGTGGATAAAACTGGTTTGCCAGCAGGAAGAGGAAAGCTAAGGATAAATGCTGCCTGTACCATGGGTGGGACTGACCAGTGCAGGCCAGTGTTGGGCGCAGCCGAGGGAAAGGGACCCCTTGTAGGAAGCTCAGTGCCTGGGATTATGTGTAATCTGAAAATTAGAGGAGTTCAGCTCAGCCATAGCTTCTCAGCAGGCAGGACCTGTCCCAGCAGGAGCCTCAGGAAGGTGATCAGAGAGCTGGGAGGCATTGCACTTTCCTCTTCCTCTCACATCAATGATTCCTTGTTGCCTTGCTTATTGTGCACATTTGCTCCTCGAGGGAGATCTCTTGAAAAACAGGTACACACATGCAAACACACCAAAGAAATGGACCTCTGACATTATAATTTACAATTGATGCAATTACTGTAAACAGAGGCATAAAAGTGTGAGGGGGGACTGCAGGGCTGTTTCACTGCTGGGTGAAGGATTCTCACCTACAAGGGCTGAGCACAATGACCAAACCCATCCCTCAGATGCCTGCTTGCTCCTGTGATCCAGTCTGGCAGGAAGACAGCTGGTTCTTTTTAGCTTTTGATCCATATTTTACCTCCTAAGGGAGATGAAAAAGAGGGTGACCCTGGGGCTAGGGCAGAGGTTTGAAACAAGGAGACTTGGTTTGTATCCCTGAATCATCACAAACTTCTGCAGGCATGTTACTCAGCTCCTCATTTTCCTACTTACCAAACATAGCTAGCAATATTTTGGTATCTCACAGAGATGTTAGCACAAGCCCTCCAACATACATATCTGCTCATATATTATCTGGATGGAATCATTTCCAAAACTGACTGCAAAATACTCACAAAATGCACACAGCTCCGTGAGGCTTAGTCATGCCAAACACAATTCGTGGCAACACATCCCTGCAACCACAGGAATGCAAACCAGGAGCTCATTCTCATGTTAAACACACCTGGGGGTCCTCAAGGACTCGGACAGGGGAATTTCAATTATTCATGCATCTTTGCCCTGCTGTCTGTGGCACAGGTAGCACTACACTTGGAGAAGCATCACAGGGGAGACCCACGTTTGAAGACCTAATTTGGCTTTGCATTATCCAGAGCCCCAAATCCACATTTCAGAGAGTGACTGCAGCCTTATCTGCAGTCTCTGAGCACAGTAGGGACTTGGCAAATGGAGTTTGGTGAAATGGCACGGCACACTACATAGGAGACCGAGTATAAATCAGCAGATTTTGGCTCTGCTCCTGGCTCTGTCACTGATTTACCATGGAAACTTGGGCAAATCTTTCACTCTCCCTATCCTTCATTTTCCGTAGCCATAATGTAAAGATAATGATGCTGCTTTGCAAGCTCTTTTGAGATCCCGAGATGTTAAGTGCTAAGTGCATTTTATTAACATTAATAGCACCCAACCGAGAGGATGCTGTACAGCACTAGCCTGGCTGTCCCCAGAAAACAGATTGGTGTGGGGAAAGTGTGCATTTGTTAAGCAGCTTAGACACTGCTCATTCCCATAATACTTCCACAACACACGGGAACAAGATCTGACCTACTAAAACAAAAGGAAAAAAAAACAAAAACCAAAACAAAACGCCATAAGGAGAAAATTTCTAATGTGACCTGTCATCTTATTTCCAGCACAGGAAAACTTGGGGATTTACTGGAGATTATCAGTGTTGCTCTGTGTGGTTTTTGTAGCCAGCCACAGCCCCAGTGCTCACAACTTGTGGTGGAGACCACTTCCATTAGCAGGCATTAATCACCATTTTATACACCCCAGCCCAGCCATCACTGAGCAGACATCAAGTAGATGCACTTAGTTATATCCTATCACACTTTATATCTGACTCAATCTTAAAATAAGTTAATTGTACTGAATTATATCCCAGCTCTTGTTTTTGCAGGACCACGGCATATTACAACGTATACTCTTTAAATTCTAACAGGCTTTTGGTGCTTTACACTTCAATTTTCCATGTTTCTGCTCAAATATGTATCACAACATACACAGTAGAAAGAGCCATGAAAATTTTATTATTAATGCATGTTTTTTTCCTCTGATGGAGATAGGACTTTGTTGTGCATGTTATAAAATGTTAAATATTAGAATTATTTAAAGTTAATAGCATGCCAAAGAAAATGACTAATAATACATTATACAATTAGATGCCTTTCACATGAGCGAATCCATTAACAAAATAAAATACATTCAAACAGAAGACTTCTGATTTGCAATTTTTAGCAAGGATTGCCCATGTGTAAAGCTAAATTATTTATTCTTTAAAAAAATAAAATGCTGGATACATCAGTTTGCAATTATTTGCATTATGTTTGGATGCTTTATCATGTGGCTCTGATTCAAAAATACGTATCTCTAAGCTGCTGTAGCATCTTCATATATGCAAAGCATTAGGCACAGAAAAACAAAAGTTTTCTTTCCTCAAATTCAGCTGATGACACTAGAAGCCCTTGATGTTGCTCTTTTAGCTGTTTGGGTGTCTTTTTGTTATCCCACTTCAGCCCAGATGTCCTGACAGTTTCACAACTCCACTTTCCCCTCTCAAGTGCACCTTGTTTTCTAGACAGAAATTCCATCCCACCCCACCCTTACAGATCTCAAGTCATGCAGCTCCACCTAAATTTATTCAGATGCTATGTACTGGTTTCCTACTTATTTGCAACTCATTATCCCATCTCCTCAGCTGATGTCAACATTATCCTGGAACAAAACACTGAGCAAGCAGCTAAACTTTTCTTACAGCAAGGAACAGCTTTTAGCTCTGCAGTGAGATAATCTTCTTGCCATTTTCCTCCTGGGTTTTCCTTTTTCCATCAATGCCCTGTCTATAGAAAGGCACCCAACGCCAGCCAAAGTTCCTCCAAAAGCAAATCATCTCCTTCTCCTTGCATCCATCTTCTCTTCACTGCTGCTATCTACTTAATTAAGTCATTTTCAATCTTCTGTATCATAAGCACATAATGTTGGTTGATGGCAATGTGTTTTGAACTCCCTGTTTGTTTGTTTTTTAATTATCTGATTACACCAGGAAACGGAAAAAAAAAAAAAAGAGAGAGAAAAAGGGGGAAAAAAAGAGAGTAATACGAGAAAAGGAGATCTCTCTGGTGTACTACAAGAAGTACAAATCCAGCAAAGAATTCAGTCTTATTCTCTTGCAAGAGATTTTTTTTCCCCAACTTTTTAACAGTCTACCCAATCCAGTCTTTATAAATCATGGGATTTAAAAGTGTGATGAAAACAACTCTGGCAAATTCTGGTAACATCATGCAAACCTGCAAAATTCAGGTTAAAGATGCCTTTTATTACCACCTTTATTTAGCTAGGGAGAGGTGAGGAATGCCATACTTAGATTCTGCTGAGGTTTGTGTCAGGATTTTGGCATAACCCAACTCGAGGCTACTGTCACCCCAAAATATCTCCTTCCCATATGTGTCCCAGTGTCAGCCCAGGGTGCAAGCCATGGATGAGCCAAGTCTCCCACGTTATGTCAGCTGGTAATAGGGGGAAAAGTGTGCAAAAAGGGACACAGAAAAGGAATATAAACTAGCAGAATTGGACGCTGGCTCTGGAGAAGAAGGGGAAAAATAATATAAAATATTTATTCCATTATATTCAACTCTCCATACCCTGACTATTTCAAAACTTGACCATGCTATGTTGTATAAATAATAATAGTAATTACACAAAGAAGAGACAAAGCGTTGAAATTAGAGCCAAGGATTCATAGGATGATTTCAAAAGGCATCACTCTCCCAACTCACCCCGAGGTGTTTGTCCATGAGGAGAGCTTTGATTAGGCTGGGATTGTTACAGTGGAGTTGGGAAATGGGACCTTTGATCTCGAGAGATCTGAACAATCCCTGTTACTTGCACAGACAACAGGCGTGGTACAGGCTGGATGGTGTTAACATTCGGGTGAGAGCTGAAAACCCAAGTGAGAGCTGTGCTGCATTCTCACTTTTAAGACTCTGGTATCATGCATAACTTTGAAATTAAAATATTGTGTGACTACCTCGCCAAATGTTTAAATTAATACTAATCCCCAAAATAATAAAGTGTAAATCAAGACTTGGAAGAGAAGGTGGAAGCAATGTCTCTTTCTTTACATTTGCATATGTGATGTGTGTTAGTTCAGGACAGTCGCTTGCGACACTTTATGTCACTGTTTTTTAAAGCTCCTTCCTTTGAAAAGGCTTTCCCTTCAAATATGTATGCAATATTTTTATGCACTTATATATGATGGGATTTTAATTTTTTTTAATGTGAAAAAACCAATGGTGTAGTCAAGAACAACTAATAATTTCTCTAAATACAGGCATCTAATGCTTCTTAAATGCTTTAAAACAACTCACCCAGCTTCTAGCACAAGGACACAACTCTCCTGTAGACCCAACAGCCTTCTGAGAGTCACTCTGACACTCAGCATCCTCTCAAGTGGCACTAAATAACAGTGATTAAGTAAATGAATCAACAACAAAATGCCCCAAGAATGTATTAAGGGAAGATGCTTTCCAGGACTCTGATAATTTGCTCATGCAAGAAATTCCACTGAATTTTTATACAAAAAAAAAAAAACAAAACCCAAAAAAACAACACAAAAAACCCAAAAAACCCACAAAAAAACAAAAAAAAAAAAAGGAGGAAAGAAGACAGGAATATTCAATTCTAAATCCATGAAAAAGGATGCTATGAGCAACTTGAAAATTTCTTAAGAACAGTGTTGTGTTTTTAGCAGTAATGTAATTCTAGGAAATATGTAAGCACAAATGAGAGTCTATATAAGAACACAGGTTTCCTCATAAAAGTTTCCAATTTTCAGAGAAGTTATACTTTAGATTTTCTCCTTTTCCTTTTTATTTCCTCACAGAGTTTTTACATTTCACTGTTATCAATTTTGGACCCCATCACTCTTAACCAATGGAGTTCAGCACTTAAATGCATTACCAAAGTCTCCTCCAACCAAAAAAATCATTTGCTACTCACAACAGCTGCCCCTACCACAGCATTTATGGTTTCCTCAATTCTCAACACACAGAACACCACAAACACCATGATAAAGCCAAATTCCCTGGTGCAACAACTTCTCATCCCATGCCATCCTGCAGAATATTATGCAGTGTACATCCATACAGAGCATTACCCTTTTTTGTTGCAGGCCCATTGCAAGCTCGTGTTTGTCAGCCACTTTTACACACAAACCACAGAATTACAGATATTTACCACAGGGGAGGAAACCACCCCAAATATTAGGCCACACCACAGTCTTGTAAGACATTGAGCATGACCAATTACAAACAGGAGCTCTGCAGATGAGTTCTCCAGGGTGTCCATCTCCTCGAAGCACAAATATCCCACGCAAAATACCTCCAATACCTGGTTCAGTTTATCTGCAAACGAGCCTGGCAACCCCCACATTCAGGAAATTATCCCATCATCCTAAAAATCACAGGTTAGAATCCATCCTGTTCATACCTTTACCAAACCACCCAATAATTTATTTCCTTCCCTTGCATTTTTTTGGAGCTCTGTGGAACGGCATTTCCTGTAGCGTTTCTACCAGAACAACAAACCCAAACAAAGAGTCACCCATGACAACGATGAGCATCCCCAAAAAAAAGGCAATCCCTCAGTGCAGCATGCAAACCTCCAGTCCTTCTCAGCAGCTAAATAACACTCCTTGAGGGGTTATCAAGAAGCTCTTCAACTTCTGGAAGTGTTACTAAGCAAGACGCTATTGTAACGCAAATAGTGCTGCGGGTAGAAAGGGAATAAAAGGCATGTTTTAAATGCCTCATCATACAATACATGCCATAAAATCCATGGTATGTTTGTGGCTGACCACACTAACCCAGCCTGCTGCCTCTTCTGCCCCATTCCACTGGCTCCCTCAGCGCATGAAAAGGAAAACATGACAATACCACTCGCAGGAGAAATTTTACAGAGCTGCAGATTGGGCAACTAAGAATTCTGAATATTTTTCTGTCTGCTTCTTTTCTTCACACTGGACACAAAATAGTTATATTGGAAATACATTAACATTAAAGCTCCATCAATTTTTATTATATAAGGCACATTATTTACAAAATAATTTCAAGAAAAAAATAGTATTTCCATTAGATTTTGTACCTGACTTATATTTACAAGTCATTTTTGGAAGTAGTATGGTTTCCCCCCTTCCCCTCTGGAAAGACAAGGGGAAGATGTGGAAAACATACTTTCCTTTGAATAATAATAATAATAATGATAATAAATTTTCTGTAGCTTAGACAGAGAGAGAAAAAGAAGAACCCACGTGAATAACACACACATATTAATTGATTCACCAAGTACTGTGGGCTCAATTAAAGTACTCTGTTGTCAGAATTTTAAAGCTTGGGAAAAAAAAAATTTAAAAATGAAATTCTTGGCTACAGCTTGGCATATGCAGGTCTTAACCCAGAAGCAAGCTGTTTTATAATTATTTTTGAAAATTGCTTCAGTCCATTTAGTTTTCTATGCCTGCCTGGGAAGTGTGAAAAAGAAAGAAAAAACTATTTTTGACTCAAGGCTTTCAAGACATTTTGGTTCTCAGCTAGCGAATAACCCAGTTTGAGCCTGATATTTCCACCGTGAACTTTGGATCACTGTGACTGGTTTCTCAGTCAGCCTGGTCACACCAACAGCTGCTGGCAGACGTGAGGAAGACTTTGCTGCCTGTGCTGTGCTTCATCACACCAGGAACATCACCAAGGCTGGAGGGTGGCTTTAAGGTTAGACCCCCACCAAGGCATGCTCATGTGTTTTAAGGGATACTCCTATAAGCCTGAAAAATACAATCAATAACCTAAAACATCTAAAAATATATGAGATAGCCAGATAGAAAAGGAAATCTCATCAAGGCATGCATACAAGAAATTAAGAAACCACAAATAAAAAGGAAAAGGACTGCAAGAGAGAACCACTCCTCTTTATTCCCCCCCTTTTATCCAGTGATCCTCGCTGCAATTTTAAAATAAAGCCCATGACAATCCTGTTGGCCCTCCCTGTTTGTAGTTGCTCTGTGGGACTGGCAGCTGAGAGAGGACCTGCTCTCCTGTGCCCATGGAGCCTTTGTTAGGGGGAGGATCAGAGCCCTGCCTGCCTTTGAAATGGATATATTGGGGTTAGTGGAAAGATATAGGTATTTTTGGATGGGAAGTTCTGTTGGTTTGGGGTGGGACGTTTTGCTGTTGTTGATTTGGGTGTGGGGTTTTTTTGGGAGGTTTTTTGTTTGTTTTTTTTTTTGCCCCCTTCTTTTTATTTTCCTTATTCCAAAGAAATAAAGCTGTGAAAAGAAGACGCATCTCTTTCCTTTTTTTTTTTTTTCACCCAGCTGCCTCCTCCCTCTTTTTTCCCCCCTCCTAAATGCTTCCTCCACAACCACCCAGCCCATTTGTGTGGACCTGGAGGCTGTTTCAAAAGCAGCTCCAGCCTGGTGTCAGCTCCACGGGCTGTGCCCACTGAGGCAGAGCCAGCCAGGAAACCACTCTGGCTCCTGATAGCCCAGCTCACACAGACATATGGTCCCAGCAAGCTCATAGAATCAGAAATATTTAAAAAAATAAATAATTACATTTAAAAAAATCCGAATATTTGTCCCTCTTCTCTCCCAGTTCATTGATAAAGAACATGTCAGTTAGGCTGAAGAATCCTGCTGGTTAAAGGTATCATCCTTAGCTGCTCATATGGTCCGAGCTCTTACTTGTCAATTAGATCAATCTGAGTCATTTTAGAACAATAAATATAAGTGCAGATGGAATATAAACATATTGAAGATTACTGTTTCTGACGGCTGTTGTTTATTAAATCAAAAATTATGTCGAAGAGAAGATTTGGTTGATATTTCAAATGGAAAGGAAAAATAAATTGGAATTAGATATTGCTTATGAAAGAAAGCAAAACAAAATTAAAAAAAAAAAGCAAACCCCAAAATCCAACAAACTACCACACCACAACCTCCAAAAAAAGCCTATGGGTAATAAAAAAAGGAATGATTTTACCTAAAGTGCCACCTATGAACAACCTCTGGAGAAGGGATATGGCACCTATAAACTCAAAACACTAGGTATGTTGAAATCCATAAAATTTCCAATTACTGCTTCAGAATTTATTGTGCACATATGGAAAATAATACTTGTAAAAGAGAAAGGGGTTTGTGCCTGGTGCTGTCAATACTGTGAAGGATGGGGTGATTATAAAGCAAATTAACAATACTTTTAAATGTGCATTCACTTATCTTTCCAATTAAATCCTTGTTAAACAACTGCACAGACAGTAATGGTGCTTCTGCAAAGCACTGATCAAGACAGTTTTATTGTAATTTTTACTCTGTAACAATTAATCAAGTAGGCATTTTCTTTATTATTAAATTATTTAGTTAATAAATATTCGCAATCAGTTCACGTACTTCTGGTTCAAACTTTACTCTTATTTTTTTCCTTAAACTAAATCATATCCTGTTATATTCTCATAGAAGAAACAATAGAAATATTTTAATTCTTTTTTTTTGCCCAAGTACTTTTTTGGTTGCTGTGAGGTAATGTAAGGATGAGATTAAATTCACTTTTCCCCCCTCTGAAAGTAGAGTATTTGGATATCTTTGGCTGTCCTTTTCTACCTTCCACAAGAAACACACCTCTCTGCAATAACATCATATTCAGCCTCTGTGAAAATTCCCATATTTGCCCCTGCTCTGGTACATAAGTAGAGTAAGAGAGCAGTAAAAACACAACCATTGACCTTTGGATGGCCCGTGGTGCCTTGCAGTTAACACACAAGGTATTCCTAATGAAATAACGGGATGCAAAGGTCATCTGCACAGCAAACACCCAGCATTTTGCAAACAAAGCTTGGGATATAAAGACAATTAGGAACTCTCTTGTATTATGCATGAACCAACACTTGCTGAATGAACCAATAAGAACTGAAATCTTTATTTCCACGGTTAGTTTCCCTGAGTGTGTATGCATGGGGATAGAATCCTAGTGTTTCAGCAATGTGTTATGAACTCTTTATAGCTCTATTTTTAATTTTTTTTTAGTTTATTTAGTGCTCATGATATTTGCTTGATTGACAGCCATAGAAAGTGAATGCCTTTCCAGCTACTGGGCAGATTAGCACAGGAGACACAAAGAAGGAAGGTTCCAGTTCCTCACTCAGATATCCCTGGTCTTCAGCATGGAGTTCACTGAGGATTGATGGGAGAGGTGTGTGGAAGCAGGACAAGGAACCTGGCTGAGCACAGAGGAGTCCTCACCCCGTGACACCAGTGTGTGTCACACACCCCTCACACAGGGCCAGGTCAGAAGGGGTTTGGAGCAGCCTGGCCTGTGGAAGGAGTCCCTCTGGGAAGAGATGAGCTCTGAGATCTCTTCCAACCCAAACTATTCTGGGATTCCATGAGCAGCACAGTGGCTTCAAGCAAAGCAAAGAAAATTTCACTTTTACTTACAAATTCTGATGGAAGAAAAGTTCTCCCTTGTTCTTGTTTTTCTTTTCCAGGCGCTTTTTGCCCCAGCAATTCTGTGTTTTGCTGCTGAAAAGCACCTCCCCCTGTCCTCAGGTTCATGTGGTGGTGCCTTCCTGACCCTGAGCAGCCCCACCTGGGCCCATGTCAGACCCTCCCCGGGGGTTTGGGCCAGAACAAGGGATCTTTTCAGTAGTACCTCATACCCTGGAACAGCCAGCACACCTCACATGGCTTAACAGACCCATAAATGTGATTTTATCCCTGTTCCTACAGGTGTGAATTAAAATAATATCCTTTTAAATACATGTAAAGGATTTAACTTACTAGACCTTGTGTAAAACCAGCAGAAGTCTCCAAGTACCTTGTCTGATCCTGGTTATTTTTTTGTTTTGTTTTTTTGTTGTTTTGTTTTGTTTTGTTTTGTGGTTTTTTGTGGTTTTTTTACATTTTAACGTTTAGATTTGACCAATAATATGGAAATCATAGGAGGAATAGGTATCTCTGTCTAATGTCTCCAGCTACTACAGATGTCTTTACTGTAGGTGCTCAGCCAAAAACTTTGACTGCCTGGTGGCTTAGTTTCTAAATCCCAAATTTTTCAGTGCTTATAGACTAAGAAAAGTACAAATTTCCTGATGTCAGTTTGGTACAAGCAGCTTCTACTGCCTTGATTCAGTGATTTGAAAAATGATGACTTAGAGTTTCGAAAGTGCTGAGAGATGTTATAGCCCAGTCCTCTGATGATCAACTGATCCTCTCAGCTCTTAATGGGAAAATAAATCACAGATAAAAGATAATCCTGTTGCACAGAAGCAAAAAAGGTGTGATCTCAATAGACTTCTATAGGAAAAAGAAAACTCTGTGAAAGGGATGAAGTAAATAAGGTACTTTGTTCTTGCTGCTCGTGTTGGCAAGGCCAAAACCCTCTTCAGGAGCTGCCTACCTCAAGAAATGAGAACAAAACACAAAGTATATTCAGAGAATTTAAAAAGATACCAGATTTGGGGTTTTTTATTGCAAACCCCTTTTCATCCCCAAAAAAATCTAGAATTTCAAGAGTCTTTTTATATTTTTACTGTTCTTATTTCTTCTTTAATGATTAAGTTGTCAATTGTTAGTTTCTTTTCATTTCATATTCACCAATTCTCTCATTTAATTTTTGATGCTGCAGATGACATTAACAGTATAGGAAAAGGAGCCAAATAAAGCTTTGCTATATCCTAATTAATGATTATTCTAATAAAAAATACTTTGATATGGCAGCCAGCCTAGAGTGCCTTCTATGATCTTCAGTGTGATAGATATTATTTATATCCTCTAAATGTAGGTGTAACACAAAGGCAAAGCAAGCAGAAAGAAAGAGCCCAATGAGTATTTGGCCTGAAGAAGAACTGATTGCAGTCAATCTCTGCAATGCAAATAGGCTTTGTCAGAACATTTGTTTGCATTTATAATTAAATTAAACTTTAACTAAAATTAAAAAAAAAAGTCTCTATGGCCAAATCATATGTATAAATACTCCTTTTCCACTGTTAACTACCGAAAAATGAAGGTGCAGGGGTTGACCCGAGGAGGTCACAATAATTACTGAGGGATGGGGATGTGTGGACAGTGAGTTATTAGCCATCATCCCACTGCAGAGCTTCAAGAGAATGGGAAAAAAGAAGGTTGGGAGCACACAGTAGTTTTCCTGGAAACTTTTTTCCTTCATGAAGCCATCTGAAAGCGCTGCTGACCTCAGCACCTAATTGACAGGGAGCAGCAGGCTCTGGGACACGCTGGGAGGAGAATGCTCTCCCTAGAACACCATAAAGAAATCCTCTTTCCCCATCTCCCCGCAGCATTTTCCAGGTACACCCTGACTCAGTGGGCTCTTCCCTGCCTGCAGGTTCCTACTAAGCACAGAAAAAGGACTTTATTTACACTACTGAAACAGTGGCTGGCTATCCTTTGTGTCTGTACTCCTTCTTGAATGTTATGATTACAAATTACGGGATTATTCTTTGGGAGCTGCAATGCTCAGGTCTTCCACTTCCCTCACGTGGTGTTGGGGTCACCCCTGGGGACTGCTAAGTGGCATTAGGATTTACCTAAATCAGCATTTCTGCATGCACTTACCTGAGGGAAAACCTAAGTACAGACCTGACATTTTTATAGACAGAATTTTAAAGGGTGTGCCAAGGGAGTTTGGATAGATATTACCATTGCCCATGGAAAATCCACTCCATTGTGACATAAAACACATGAATGCCCTTGTTTTATCAATAAAGACTAACTTAAGAAACAGTGATTATCATAACTGATAAGGTGATGCCATAGTTCTCCACAGGCATTAGTTTTATTTGAATTATCTTTGGTCACTTAGTAGGCAGATTTTTTTGCACATGCCTTAAGTAACCAGTGCCAGAGTGGCTTTCATGTACTATTAACTCCACCGTTATATTTTCATTTTTCACAGTAGTATAAACCAGAAGGAAAAGGTGTCTGGTCCCTCTCTGCTGCAAAAAGCCAGCTTAGACTTCTGTCTAGCTTTACAGTATCAGCCCATCTGTTTTAGGTGAAAACTTGAGCAGTAATGTTAACCTCAAGTATGTTAACCTTTGGATGCCACAAGACATGATAGACAGGACCATTATTTTTATGGCACAGTTTTTTCCTGAGCACAGAGCTCAGGCAGTGAAGAAGGATAGAAAATCCCATTTTTGCCTGTGTGTCTCCAAACAAAATAGAGCCTACAGTCATTTGAAAGCCAGGGCAGGCTTCATTATCGACACACAAATACCCAACAACTATAAATTTAAGAGAACCTAAGTAATGAATCAAAACTGTGAGGCTGATTGGTAAATGATGATTTATTCAGTCTTGCTGAATTTACTGGCATAAATACTGATTCCTCATAAACCAGAGTTCACCCTCCAGTTTCAGCTGAAGACAAGACTGATCTGGAGCAGCTGAGGAGGTGGCAAACACCTACTGATCCCCTGAAACTTTCCCTAGAGATGTAAGTGGAGGCTGGAAGGTGGGAATATTTTTACATCTCTCCTATCTCTCAATTTCATGAGACTATTTGAGGCAAAAGCTATCACCCTCACACAGAATCCACAATATTTAGCAGTTCTGGTAATAGTCCCCAGGTAACTTATAAAAAGATCATAAAAAGTAGGACAAAAATGTTGCAGCAGTTTCACATTTATACTTGATTCATTCAAAAGTGTATAAGGTCTTTAATGCAAATTAAGACTTGGTATTTTTCCTAATTTCTGAGAAACTTGATTTTATTTTCTTGTTAAGTAGTATCATGGGGTTTTATCATTGATGATATTTGCTAAGCTTTTAAATGTGGGGAGAGTTAGTCTTTGGTAAGAGTAGTAAACAATTTGGGGATAAATGCATTTGTCATTTGTCCTTATTAGTTCCCAATATCAGCTTCCACACCTGTAACAGGATCTACTGATCAATGTTAGATTTCTTTAGGCCACATCAGTGAAAAGTGTGCTGTTGTATTTGTGGAAATATGTTCATTATACACAGAATCTGTAGAAATATGTTCAGTAAATATATACAGGATGGTTTTAATTCTGGTTAGCAGGTCCCCAAAATATTAATCTTTCCTCTTTCATTTTCTGGGGTCAAATCTTTGTGTTTTCAAAATCAGCGGTAAATCTTCCACTGACTTTGGCAGAGCCAGTACTCCACTTTTAGTATTTCCTTTTAAGTTCTTTTCAGCACCTTTTTCTCTTTCACTGGTTTCCTTTGGATCCCTGCTCTGCTTTTGGTTTTGTTTAACATTCAACATCCAAACAATCTGCTATTTTTCCTTTTAATCTTTTTCTTTCCCCCTCACTTTGATTCCTTGCTTTCTACATATGCTTTGCTTTTTGCCACCTTATTTCACATCTCCATTTCCTCCTGTATTTTTAGATTTGTTTGTTGTTTGTTTCTCAAGTTTAACTACTATTTTCCTCTGCTTACTCTGCTCTTTTTCCTCTCTCCTAGCTGACGTTTCCCTCTGTGCAATATCTTTCTACCTTCCCTTTCCTCTCTTTTCCAAAACAGGGCTCATCATTCTATGCCACTAATGTATAGCAGATTCTGAAATACTGTCATCTGAGACAGTTAAGTACCAAACAAAACATTACCAGGGTGGAGGAATCACTTACCCTGATTGACAACAAATCGTAACTTCTGTATTGTTGCCAGATTGCCGCTAACTCTGTATATTCCATCAACATCTAGACCTGAAAAAGAAACACATATTTCATTTTAGATCACAGGAGTATTTTTCTTTGTACGTCTGTCAGGGAGGCAGAAGCACCCTCGCGAGTATGAAGAAGAGCAGCGCAGCGAGCGACTGAAAAATAATCCACCTGACAACAACTGAAGTGCCTCCTCACTGATTAAAGCAACAACGAAAAATAAAAGTGGGAGATTAACTTAAGTGAATACAAAACACCTAGCTATAATTATCTTGTAATTCTGTCAGCAGAATAGGGCTCTGCAAGGGGGTTTGATGTGGCAGGAAAGCCAGGGGTAATTGGCTCTCGTGCTCATCGAGAAGGGCTGCTTGGGACAGGGAACGGGGAATGTTTGCATCCGCAGTGCCAGGAAAACTTCTCTGTCCGGGCTCTGGGCTTTCAGACATGGATTGCTGAGGCTGTGACCTTTCTGAAAATAAAGCACTGAGGTGCCCACCCTGAAATGGTGATGTGTGTGAGACTCCACACGACTACCATCTCTCTACTGTATTCTTCACAGAGGCTCAGACAGGTTTGAGGATGAAATTAAATATCCCAAGTAGCATATGCCCTGGAGTGCATTTCTTCATTGATATAGGCCATTCTTTCCAAGGACAACCCGACAGTCTTGCTTCTCCCTGCATATCTACTCAAGGTTTATCTTCTAGGTGAAACTGGATGTCATACTCCCTTTCGTGACATATTATCTCCTACAGCAAGCTCTGTTGATAGGAGTGTTTAAAATAGCACTTCCAGCCCCTGCTGCATAGCTGTAGCATTTCCAAGCACATGGGAACTGCTCTCCTTCTCCAGGAGAATTCGCTGCGGTGCAACACCGACCCAATCTGCGTGCTCAAAACTCAAACCCACTAAAACGTACATTGTCATTTCACATTTAAAACTTGCAAGTACATAAGAAGCCAAGAGAAGCTACACAAACCGGGTTTTTTTAAAAGGCTACTTATCCCTTGGAACACAAGTTTTAATTAGGTTTTGGCAAGCAGATTCAGAGAAAGCTTTTCTCTTGGAAAACGCTAATTTGTCAAACCCAAAAAATTTCAGGAAACACTCCCTGACAATGTATTTAGAGGGAATAGTTTTACAATGTGAGGTGGGGGGGGAAGGAAATCTGAAGGTATAGGTAATAGTAAAAACAAATGGAAAAGCTCAGAAGCCCAGCTGTGATAGCAGTTGAAGATGAAGATGAGGTTCAGGACTTTGACACTTGCACTGTGCCTTGGTACACGAGTGCCATGGCCAAGGACTCAAGTGTTTGGAGGCATTTCTCACTGATCCAGAAATATTTGGAAGAACTTACTTTTCCTTTTGATGCCGTCTGACACCAGATAAAATCTTTTGTGTGTTTGCATGTTTGTTTTGTCTCTTTACAAAATATATTTCTCATTTTATGTCTATGCTGCCAGGAACATCCTGATATGGTTTGCATTTTTTTAAAAAATTAAAAATTAATTATAATTTATTTTTCTGATTGGTAATAATAATTCTGTGCTTCTCTGTGTGTTTTATTAGATAGTTTTCTCCACTGCACCTGTGGGTGCCTTGTAACATAATAGAGTGATGTTTCATTTAGGAAGATCTCCTCTTACGTTACAGAGGGATAAAGAAAAAGTTTATTTAAGAGAAATCAAAAAGGATTTAGTAATCAAGAAATCTTGGACATTATCCATCTGCTGGATATATTACATATGAGCGAATGGAAATTACTAAAATGTTTAAGTAATGCAATTCTAACCTAAATCTGAAGAGTCTAACTCTGTTTTAGTAAGGGGAGAGTGAAAGACTAATTCCCAGCATAGTATTGTGAGACTCTTGTGGTAGAGCATTAAGAATTGCATCATGTAAGTTGAAGTCTAAACCAGAAATAAAAAAGGAAAAATAAATCAAACTAACAAACAGGCAAGCCACCAGACAGAATGTTAACTTTTGTTTGGATCTAGCTCAATTCAGTTCTTAACCTCACTGGTTATATGGAAGTGAAAACAATCCATGTCATTTTGGGTGAAATAGTCTCACATTAAGAGCATCAATTTGGAACCTGCATAAGTCGCCCAGATCAAGTGAAAATTAACAAGCTGTGTTGTAAATTGATGGCTATTACATCTTGCAACATGTTCTGGAGTACACAAGTACATTATTATTGTTAATAAGTTAATTTTGGTCAAGAAATGAAGTTTGATTAACATTTTATTTGGGCACTATAAAATATGGCAGAGAAAAAAAATAGAAAAAAAAAATCAAGCTGATTATAACATTCACGTGCCATCAACTTTCTGCTCCAAGAACTTTGAAAGTTAAGCCAAACCAAACCAATGCAAATTGGTGGATTTGGACATCCTTTTCATGACCACATTATCTTAGCTGGATTGTTAACAACTTATTTTGGAAATCCAATTAGGCACAAAGGAGAAAGGTAGAGAAAGAGAAAGAAAAGTATAATTCATAGTTCTTATATCCTGATTCTATGAACAATTTTCAAAGCAAATTCACTTTTAAGGGCACCTCTGTCAAGAATAAAAACATCACTGCACTGCTGTAAGTGTCTCTTCACGGCAGGCTATAAATACTCAGGGAACAAGATGAAACAAAAACCTTGCCCAGTTTCCTATCTGGTGCTGGAGTTTAAGTATAGTGGTAAAGAAGCTTTCAGGAAAAAAATACTCATTATAATAAAGTCAACTTTAGTTCACTATAGGATGACCTTTTTGTGTTTTGTAGTGGGGTTTATCGAGGAAGAATCACTGGATTTTGCCCTAAAGGAGAACAAGTATTTTATTTGTTTTCTATTCCAGTCTCCAACTCTGTTTCTGTTTGTTTTAATGAGGAACCTGAGAACAGGATGGACCCACAATTAGAAATTATAGCCAAAAGCACGATAATGATTTCCACACTAAATTTTGTAATGAGATAAGAAATGTAGGAAAAGGTCTTACTCAAGAACTCATCAGTTCAGCTGCCAAACTATAACAAATTTAAACTATTTTAGTTGAAAAAAAAAAAAAATACACAGGTGCTCCTGATGAGAAACTTAAAAGGCAACTGGACTCGGACTTGGCTGAGATTCATGAGCAATAATGAAAGTTGTAGTCACTCTGCACTGCACAGGAGATGTTAGAAGAATATTTATTTAAAACATTTCTTGCACTGCTATCCAAAATAGATTTAACAATGAATGCAGGCCAAAGTCAGATTTAGGACCAATTTGAGCTGGAACCAGTGTTGCAGAGAAATATTAACAGATAGAAGAAAATTAGAGTTTAGGTGATATATTTATTCAAAAATATTTTAAAATACTAGATTTCAATATTGATTGAGGTAGTCCAGGTGATTTATGAACTCTCTGCAGTTAAATGTTCTCACTAACTAATTTCTGTTGCATAGAAAAAATTCCCTCTCCCAAATCACACTGGATTCTGTCTAATCTTAATCTCTATTTGATAATATCTTCAAACTGGATATAAAAAGAAATTCTCTATGTGCAGGGAGAAAGGGGTGGAGGTATGCAGAAATTTCTCTGGTTTTTTTAACAAGATTTAGAATTTAAAACATACCATTTTAAATAGCACTAGGTAACTAATGCATGGAAACCCATGGAACTTTCACAATTAATGTATCCTGAAATAGGTGTGGTCCCCAGGCCTGTTTTGTAAAAGAAACCATTGTGCTGGATTCAACAACAAAGTGAAGTACAAACTTGAAGAAAGGCATTCTTTAGTTAGTCCTTTCATTTAAAATCAGTTATGTTCAGGGCAAAACTATTGTATTTCAAAGGAGCCTATTATGCCTTCCCATAAACAGAAAGATCATACGTTTTAAAACTAAAGTATCATTATGCAATCAAGCTGTTGTATTATAAACTATTTTGTGGGCTCAGATGCCCAGGGCTATCTTTACAAATATTTAAGAGGTCATTATCAGGGTATGTTCTCCCTAAAACTATAATTCTTTCCTCGTGTTTTCATATGCATCTTACCATATATATCTGATTTATAAACAATATTTTTTTCTAAAGTTTACTAAGGGCACAAAAGTGAGGGAAGAAATCATTCAAAGAAGCAGAAATGAGTGAATGCAGCAAATACATCCACGTCAAAATAATGTGATGAGAAAAAGAAAAAACAATGTGCAACAGAAATAAAATTTCACAAAGGGATCAATATATGTATTCCAGCAGAAGGAAAATCACGAAGACTAGCAAAGAATGAACCTACAAACTAAAATTTGACATTAAAATAATATATCTGCATGGGGTGACAAAATGATCCCAGAGTTTCAGGTGAATGTGTGAGCAAAAACAACATTTTTTGTCTGAAGCCATGGAAATCAGAGGTGAAAATGATGAAAATCATGAAATAAACATGGGATGCACCCATATTTTTGTTTTTGGCATCCCTGTCCTGCTTCTTGGTGTGGCAGAGGGTGGGGCTGTGTACGCCCAGAGCTCCTGGAGCAGTGCTGGGGGCTGGCACTGGGTTTGGCTCTGCTCTGGTGGGACAAAGCTGCTGTTTTGATTACCAGCATTACCCCCTTGTTCTCCTCCCAGCAGATTATCACACCCAGCCACATATGATAATTTGATATGAAAAGAGGCCCATCCCCTGTCCAGAGAGAGGACCTGGCTGCCAAGGAAATGGGTGCCACAAAAATGCCATGTTGGATATTTCTGCCAGAGAGGTTAAACAGGCCTAGAAGATCAAAGAGTGGATGATACTGGAAGTCAATCTGAAGGACAAAAAGATGAGCCCTGTTGTTAAAAGCATCCGTTTTCATTGGTGGCCATGATATGGTTGTGCTTCACATTGAGAAATAAAGTACAGAGAAGTATTTGGAAATGACTAAGGCTGAAGAGTTATTCTGATGTTGTAAAAGCAGAAAGAGTGATGCTCTTGGAGACTGGCTAGACTGACCTCAGTCACAGACAGTCTACTTAAATAATTAATTCGCGACACTGTGAACAAATAATTCATAGCAAAATATCATTAATCCCAACCAGCATGGTTTCATGGAAATCAGGGCTTTGTCTAGCAAACTTGTTGCATTTTTTGAAGGAACAGAATATTTGACAGGTCTGATTGGTGAAGGCAATGATGTTGAGACAGTGTGTTTGGCTTTCTGTGCTGCCTTTGACTTAGGACCATGTGACATTTTGATCAAAGCACTTGCATTCTATAGAATTAGCAGGGCATATATTACATGGATTAAAAAGTGGCTGGGTGACAGACCTCAAAATGTGGCAGTTAATGGGAGATATCAGTGAGCAAGGTCAGAACTGGCACAGCTCTCCAGAGCACAGCTCTCATCCAGTGCCATCTAATAACTCTGTCAGAGATGGACAAAGAGAAAAAATTCCCTTGGCAAAATAAGCAGATGACACAAAGGACAGGGAGATGGTAAATGATGACAACTGACAAGGACAGGTAAAGTTACAGAATATCTGGGCTACTACCTTGAACAGCCACAGCCTGGCAAAATCAGGTTTAGTATGGAGAAACACAAGGTACATCCAGCACTCTGGATTTAGGCTACAAAGGACTTGAAGTTTACTTCAAATAAAGAGCTGATCTCTGAGCTCAGTGCTGCAACAAACAGGGCTAACACAATGCCTTGAATTATGAAGGAGTATCAAAGAAGCAGGGATGAGATTGAACCTCTTCATGGGCTACAAAGAGGATCCATAGTAAAGCACTGCACTTGGTAGTGAAGCATATAACATGAAACATAAAATAAAAGCTTTGTTGCTTCCTGTTAAAGAGAGGACAGAGAAATGTCCCCTCCATCTGTACATTTTATGTGATTTGAAGGTACTGCACTTCCTTCCAGCACTGCCCAGCTGCAGGACCTGTGACAGCAAGCCTGAATTCAAGGTAGCATCAAAAAGATTTTCTTTTTTCTGTGATCAGTAGAAATCCAGCACTGCTTTAGAATTTAGTAAAGGCAGAGATAGTGGAGGAAAGAAAGGAGAGGGAATATTGTACTAGTCCTTGAAAGGTTATGAAATGGCTCTGTTGGAGGTGTCTGACATGAGGTTTGGTGAATCTCTTTAGGAAATCAGCTGAAAAGAAATAATTCTATGTTTGACTGCAATAATATCAAGAAGATGAGGGGCATTCCTACATAAAAAGAGAATCTCATTTTTTCTTGCAGTAATAACTCCAAGATGCAATGAAAGGAGAAAAGCTTGGCTAAGATCTTATTGTTTTCAAGACCCTATAGAAACTGTTTAATGGAAGCAATTAAAACACTGAATATGAGCATTACGTACTAAGAATGAGTAACAAGTGAATATGATGGAGGATATGCTTCATTCTGTTTCATATCACTCGATGGTAGAATTTCCAGTTAGATATTTATACACAAATAAATAAGGGCAGCGAGAGTACAAAGCAAGAGTAATTCAAATGAGCACGCAGCTCACTGCTACACGGGGCTGCTGCTTAATGCCCAAATCAAGCTTGCTCTGCCTCTGTCGTCTTCTCTATTGTGCTGTGCTTTGACATTCAAGAAGTTTATGGTTTAAAAGCCCCAGGAACAACAAGACTTCCTCAGGAGGCTGCCTGTAACGAGAAACTGAACTAAGCTTTGAGACTGTTTGTTTTGAATGAAGCCGTCGGACACGCGGCGTGCTCGCTGTGATTTTGCCCTTACCCCCAATATACACTTTTGCCAATCTGCTGGTCCCACTTCTTGCAGCTAAACAAAGTGACCTCATTGCTTTCCACTGTATTTTCTTTTAAACATTGGCTGGGATGATTGAGATTCAGGAATGTGGGAAAATGGATTCCCAAGCCACGTCCATCCCCTTTAATTCTGAGCTGTAATTTTTGGCTTGGCTTGAATCACAGTCATCACATTTCAGTCTGAATCTCTCTGTAAAGTGATCTTTCTTAAACATTTCTTTCACTCATCATGGGATCAGAAACAAAGCCATTCTAGTCTTTCAGCGAAACACTTACAAACGTCTTTTTACAGCGACTCACAAGAGCTGAATTTCCTTTAAAAATGTTTGAAAAAGAGGAGGTTTTCATTGCCTGATTGTCCTCTTTGTGAATCTTGTCATCTGTATGCCATGAGCTACAGCTATTTTAATCTGTTTTTGTTTGCAATCCATTTGGTGTCCGCCCAAGAAAATGCAGGTGATTCTAATTAACTTACTGCTGAAGATGTGGAAAAATCTCAATTGTGCGACAGAGAATTATACACTTAAAACCTTCCCTCTATTATTTATAACAGCTTATTAATGAAAATGATTACATGAATACATTTACCACCTGATTCATCTTTGTTCACTTTTTAAATCAACAAGGTTTATGCTAAAGGGGAAAAAATGCCTACCAAATACAGACCTCAAGTACACACATCAGCTTGCTGGCATAAATGGAATGGCAGTTTAAAAGGAAATAACATTGTCTTCATGCAACACAGGATAATATCTGAAATTGCCAAATGTTTGGAAGTAGCTGTTCTCTCTCTGTAACACATTAGTATTTAATTTTGGGAATGCTTATTTCTGTTTTGTTTACGTGTTTGTTTTCTCTTTTAATACCTCCTTCACCTCTCCTATTTCCTTTCATTTGCTGCAGTCACTGCTTCCCACGTGTGGGTTAGGAGGTCCACTCTGAATAACCCTTAATTCATCTGAAATAAAATAACATTTCTTTGGTTTTTTGCTGCTTTATCAAGTAAGATTTTTTTTACACAAACCAAGAGTTGGTCAAGGGTGGTGAGGCACTGGAATGGGTTGCTCAGAGAAGCTGTAGATGCCCCATCCCCGGAAATGTTCAAGGACAGGTTGGATGGGGCTTGGAACAACCTGGGATAGTGGAAAGTGTTCCTGCCCATGGCAGGGGTGGAATGAGATGAGTTTTAAGGTCCCTAATAATATTTTATATTAAAATCAATGGATGTCACCTGTATTGAGCATTTTCTGCTAGGTACAGCTACCAACAGGCAGTTCACCACCTTCCATTTCGATTATTCCGTGCCACATTCTGATAGTCTGATTTGAATGTGGTGACAATATGGATAATGGTGTTTATTTTGGGAAGGATGAAAGCCTGAATAAAGGTTATCATTTTAGGAGAAGCTGACGATGGAAAAACTCATCCACTGTGTGACATGATCAGAACAGCTGGGGATGTAATGTGGAGGGTGGGGGAGAAGAGAGCCAAGGTATTTTGTATGTTCAAGAAATATATACAACATTGCCATTTCTTATATCCCAGCTGTGCCTGTTAACTTCTGGAAACATGTAGAGCTCAGCAATAAAGCATACTTGATTGATATTTACTGCAATGTGCATTATAAGACATTTTCTCTCACACATTATGTTCTGAAAGAGTTAAGTAACATGAAAAATACAGGCTTGAGATTATATCTGTCATGGATGAAAATACTACATTTATGTCTCATTGTAATCCATTCATTGGTTTATGTACCCCAGCCCTCCAGGGAGTGTCACAACTCCACATGATACTGCTGAGAGCTGTATTTTGCTTTTGGGTTTCTGATTTAGCTGAAAGAAGTTTAAAAACACATGTAGGCTGACAACTCCCTATTGGCTATACAGCCGAGGAGGGTCAAGAGCATAAACCATTCCAGAAAAAGCCAGCTGTGACTTAGGCTCACTGTAAAGATCTGCCTCTTACAGACAGTAGCAGACAAGAAATTTATGCATTTTGCTAAATCCTCCCACTTTAGTTGAACTGTGCTTCATTTGGGGATCCATCATCACCAGCATTGTGCCTGTGTTTTTTGAGCTACATTAGAACACTAAAGGAAAATGCACTTTGGGGGGTCCAATGTCCTTTTAGGAGTGTGCAGAACTTCCAGTCAGGTCCACTGACACCACCAGTAGGAACTGTGGTTAAAGCTAAGGGACAGCCACAATTCTCCAAACACCCCTTGTTCGCAATGCTGATTTTAAAGATAATTTAGTGCACAGTAGGGACAAATCTTTTCCCCTCTTTCACAATAATAAGAGATTAAATTAGACCTCAGTAATGTCACCTTCCCATCCTGACTAGTGTTGCTTCTTGTTGGACTTTGAACAGTTGGAAGTGGAAGAACTGTACATGTGGGCAAACAAAACCTTCAACCAAAATGGGTAAGGAGTTTGCATTTACTAGTCTGCATCACCTTTGCTTGGCAAAGAGATTTTTTTATTTCATTTTTTTTAATGGTAACAACTGGGATAGGAAGTTTAAGGTGGAATAGGGATATTTATGAAGCAAATTGAAAGTCACAGAACTGCTTTTTCCACAATTTTTTGGTTTTAGAGATAGCTGAGGAGTCCAGATAGACCAAACACTCTTTATAACAGATCCATTACTTGATAACCTGACACTGTGCTCTGTCCAGCCTTAGATGTCTCAAGGTTATCTCTGTTATCTCCAGGATCAGGTCCTACTCAACTTTTCATGGACACATCCTCCAGCCCCTGAGCATTGCTGGGGAGGGATGCCAAGGCAGAGTTTAACAGTTCAACAGCAGCTAAAAAATATCAGTGGGGCACTTGGTAGCTCTTGTTTTGCTGCATAGCACAGAAGGCTGGATCTGTGTCCTGCAGTTAGAAATCAGACCTGTTTGGGGACAGAAAACACAGAGTTTCTGAGTTTCTAGCAGAGGAATGTGCTCTAAAATCTGAGCTGGGGCTCTAGTGTGCAGTTGGTAGTGGTCTTTGTTATTCACATCGTATTGTAGGCATCTATCTTTGTGTTTGCTTTTTATCTTTGAGAGGGAGTAAACATTTAAAAAGTGGATTCTTTAGTCTAAGGCACACTATCAGACACCTTTGGGTGTTGCAGTCCACGGCTGTGTGGAAAACCCAGAGACTCTCTTGGCAGATAAGTACTCACAGAGCTGCCCAACACCAACTCTCTGAATTCTTAGCATTGCATATCTGCCCGACATATAAATGTGATAACACAAAGGTGTGTGTGGAGATAACTTCTACTTTAACAGAGCCTTTCTCAGCGTGCTTTGCTCACATTTCAAGACCCAGTAACAGTGAAAACCATGGGATTCCACTGAATGCCCTACCACCTTCTTTAGTGTGATAAATCTCTAGTCTAAGAAGTGAGTAGAATTTCCTTGGTTTTGCGAAATTCATATTTAGTGTCATGAAACAGTGACATTAAGCACTGCTACGGGAAACAACAGAGACATTAATTTTAATATGACACAAACCTATTGTTCTTACATATTTTTCCACTTTAGTTTGCCATCTTAGCTGCAAGACTCTGCAGCTATATATATTGATTCTTTTTCCTGTCATTTCCACTGTGTTTTCTGTCCCCAAACAGGTTCAAGTAACTTCAAATTCTTTTTTGTCTTCATTTAATTTGGGAAAAATCTGAGCACCAAAGCAAGACTCAGCAAAAGACGTAGTCAAGGTGTCTGCAGAAACCATAAAATTCCTGAACTGGATTACAAAGAGTCCTAAGTACCAAAACTTAAGAGACTAGTGCATCCTTCATTACTTTGGCAGAAGCAGCTTCATAGTTTTCATGCTATGGTTTGACACACATTCCAGGACAGACTACACCAAAATAGCACAAAACTTGTAATGAATTGCTCAGGGACTCCTCAAAAAAAGGTTTTTTAAGTATAGTTTGAAAAGGAACAAATTGTTTTCTGCTTTGAAATATTCAAATTAAAAATACCTCAGTGAAATACAAATTATTTAACTGAAACATAGCTGAGACATGCAAGAAATACATAAAAATACTGAATTCTGATAAGCAAACAACCCTAGTTGCTGGCAATAAAATGCACTGGATATCTGTTAGCTGAATTTTGGGTGAAGCAAATGCATAGCTATGAATATCCTTGGATATTTTCATGGAAGATAATTATTTTGTAATTTAAAGCTACAGGAAGAAATTTGATTTGAATCACTGTCTTTGTGTCTTAAAGCTGACTGTGGCATGGAATGATGTAAGGAAGGTAGAAATCCAATCTCATCCCTTTCAGTGGGGTTCACATAGGCCCTCTGGTATTTCTGAAGGCTTGGAAAGATGAAGTTGGCATAAAGTGCTTTCCATATCTAATTTCCTTCTTTGGTGAAAATTCCTGTAATTATTAATGACATTAACTATACAGACATCCAAGGCAGTTGCAGGGTTTCTAATAGAAACTCTTGCTGTAAGCTGTGGCCTTTGTGTTTTTAATGTAGGGCATAGCAGAACACAAAAAATGCAACTGAAACAGATATAATAATAAAAGACACCATTGTGAACCCTTTCTAGTGTGCAAATTCAGATACTTTTCAGGCATCCACATCATGAGTTTGGAAAGTATTACAATATATCATGTCTTTGCAGCCACTGCTGTGAGGACAGTCCTGCAGCTCACAGACCAGGGCATTAAATAAAATGTTTTGTAGCTGCTCTGGTTTAGTGCAAAAGTAGGAAAACCTGCCTGCATAAATAGCACCCTTCCAGAACCTTCCGCCTCTTTGTTTGGATTCAAGTCTGCCTTGCAATTTGTTTGGGCTGGAGAATTTGAATGGTTTTGTTTTCAGTAGTTAGAGGAGATGCTGGTTCAAAGTTTATAGTCTAAGTGAAAGCAGTTTTCAGTGGTAGAGGATGTATCTTATCTTTCTACTAAGGTTTATTAAAAATATGTGGCACCTGATAATTTAACGCCAAATGAGTGGCTGCTAAATTTCCCCCTCTCTTTGTCCCTCTGTCTCACACACACAAACACAGGAATGCTCCTCGCCTGCCAAGCTATGTGCCAAGATTTTGTTCACTTTAATCTCAATCATATGAGTTAGAGAACCATGAAACAAAGTTTCTACCAAGTATGCTGACAGATTTTTAGTTCTCGTGGCTCCGCGGGGCATCGCTAAAAGCACACGAAGGAACTTTTCTTATTAAAGGTTTCTGAGCTGATCCCTTTTCCATTTAAGTCAACATGAGCAGTATCACCATGAGGAACTCAACACTTGCTAACTGATACCATACACTCATCAAAATGATTTCATTTCTAAGTAAACAAAAAGCTGTGGTACCTCCAACACCATTGTGTGGTTACTGCTGGCACAGGGAAGCCCTTTGGTGGCAGCCACTTTGGTGTGTTTATGTCACACAGCACCATGGCAGCTCAGGACTGACAAATCAAAGCATATGGTTCCAAACACTGGGGGGAATTTTTCCTAGGGAGGTGAAGAAAAGAGGCATGGAACAACCTCTTTCTGACTTTTGGGGACTTTCTTATCTTCTGAGTGAAGACATTTCAGAGATATCACCTTAGCCTGGGTTTGGAGGAGTCCATGGTGATTTTAAAAGCCATGGTATCACCTGTTAATGGACCATAATCTTGGCAATTAAACAAGTTCCTGTCCTTTGTTTTTAAATCTTAAACTAAAATCTGGATATTTACTTTTTTTTTTTCAAATAGATAAAACATAAGGCCCTGAAACAACAAAACTCTGACCCATTTCACTCACTGTAAGGCACAACTATTGACCACAGAATAGATCTATTCAGGAGAAGTCTCAAGAGAAGAATCTTCTTCCTCAAGAAAAGTCTCCATCTGTCTTGGTGGACAGAGGTTTGTATTAATAAAGGAGGAATTATAGGAAGAAATAACCTATATCCATTTCAAAGCAGAATAAGCATGAGAAAGCAGTTTTTGATTGCAATATCTGTTTCCCAAAGGTTTCAGTTATTTGAAAGGCATCACCTCTGACACCAAAAAAGTTTCATGAAGGAGAAGAGCTGGAGGATCCAAAGGTATGGGTCTGTTGTGTGATGAAACAAAATGCTCACATTTTGCTCTCATTTACATCTGTGCCCTTCCTCCCAAACCATTGTTTGAGTGAAGACAAAAGAAGTTGGTTTGCTATAATATTGCATCCCTGATCCGTGTGGATCCTGATCATAATGAATCCTCATCATGCTGAGCCAACAGACAACTGGAGATCTTTGAAAGACTTGTTAGCTCCTTTGGGGGTTATCATGCAGTAGCCAATTTAGGGACAGTTCTGTTACTAGATTGCTAACAATATCAGTTTCATAATTTCAGGGGAGCAAAACAAGCTAAAGAAACCTTCTCTTAAAGAAGTGAAAGCCTTCACATAAAGCCTCCTTTTTAATCTGTCCTCCTCCTTTGCCCTCTGCCTTCCTCCCGAAGCTCTCTGTTGGTACAATTTCTCTCACTTAGGTATCAATCCCATTAGACTGTGGTATTGTATGATTAAAACATTGATGTAACACAAGCTGCTACAGAGAATAATTGAAGTAATAAAATACAACTGCAGTTATTTGCTCTCTTGAATTGCAGGCAGAAAAAAATAAGGAGACAGGTTTTTTTAAACTGACCCAACAGCGTGGCATACAGACAGTAAAACTCCTTTTTTTAGTTTTCTTTTATTGTTGTAGAACTTTTCTGACAAAATTACAGTATAGTTGTAGTAGCTTTTTTATTTTTCCCCCACAGGAAAAGTGATTAGTTTGCATTGTGGAATTATGCTTTGATAATATTTTTAAAAATACAACTTCCTATTTAAGCAGAGAGATATTGAAAGGATCTGAAATTACACCTCTTTCCCTTTTAAAGGAACTTAATGGACTTAACTTCTATTTTTGTGTGTGTTTGTGTGTGAGTGAACATCTCTTCTAGGCCAAGATTCATTTTGTCAAGTGTTAGCCCAAAGTGTTCTATTCATGGCTGAACTGCAAAGTCTGACTAAATGGGGTTTGCAGTGGAAATCCTGCCAGCTCCTTGTCTGTGATGGCATGTGTGCTGTACCAGGGCATGGTGCCTCACTGCCTCAGCTTATTCAGGGGAAAATACAGGAGTTTTGTGTCTCCCTTTTTACCTTTTGCATGGCTGGGAGGTGAATATCCTCATGTGTGAGCTTCCCTGAGTCTGCCTTTGACCAGGGGGTGAGTCAGGACCTTCATTCTCCCTTTGGCACAGAGCAACACGCACACACACAGAGTCAGCTGGCTTTAAATTTCTCTGGACTTTTTGTTTCAGTGCATACAAGTGTCAGGTTCTTGATTTACAAAGTGTATTAACATTATTTTAATATCTAGAAAACGTTGTTTGATTCTTTTTTATTTCGTAGGTTAAGTGGTTTGTTTTATTTATTGTGCCTATTGAACGGGATTTTATGGAAAATTCGGAAGACAAAATGCCCCGTTTCCTTCTACATGTTCACAAATAGATATATTATACAATGCTAGAAAAAGGCAAAAGGCCAAACTCATCTCTGGTGTAATTCCAGTAAAAGCAATAAAATTACACAAGGCATGAATTTGGCCCAGGCATTGTAAATGTTACTCTGGTGCACACTGAGTGTCTGCTTGTTGTTACTGGCACGGCTTAAAATACAAATCCCCCCTTTTTTTCATAGAAATGGATACATTTCTCTGGAACAGATTAATCAATGAACCAGGTATCAGGTAACTATGACAAAGACAACAACTGGTTCAAATGCCTGCCTGTTTTATGGCTTTTTCCTCTTCTAACCAACTTACAGTCTCTTCTTTCAAATTTTTAAATAATGATATATTTATTCTCTTTTGTGCCTTGTCATTACAAGGCTTTTATTCCTTTTTCCCTTTTTTTTTTTGGTTTGGTTTTTGGGTTTTTTTTTTGTCTGTTGTCTCCTTCTCTCTAATTTGTCTTGTATGCCCTTCCGTGGTGTTTCCTGTTGACACTTCTTGATATTTTTTTCTAACTCAGAATGTGGCTTTCTAGCAGACACAGAGGCCCCAGAGTGAATACCCTTCAGAGCCAACTCCGACTTGGACCTTGCACAACACTATTAACTGGCTCTTACTCTAAGAAAGGTGGCTATAGTGGGATTGCCTGAGCCTGAAGACAGAAATGGCTGAGGAAATCTTGCCAATATGTTTGCACTAAATTTCAACCGCTCTTAATTTCTACTCTAAAGAAGAGTTTCTTAAAAAAACAAAAAACCAAAAAAACCAAAACAAAACAAAAAGCACCAAACATTTTAAATCACAAACTTGCAGGGGCTTTTCTCAGAACTTTGTTGTTTTATATTGCATTCATCTGTATGTTTGAGTTTATTCTCATTGGCCACTTTAAAGTAAACATAGTTCAATGCCCTCAGAAACAGATTTCTTCTGGACACCAGAATTCCCTGGAAAAAGCTTTATCTGCTGAACTGCTGGCTATTTTTGTGTGTGTGCAATTTTTTTTCCTATCAGTTTGTTTTCCCCATTTTTTTTTTCTCTTTTCTTTTACATTCAGTGCATACGAAAGTTGGGAGCAGAAGCCTCCTTGGAACAAGATAGAATCATAAAAGGAATCTCATCACAAGCTCAACAGTACAAATTGCACATTCTTCATGGAAGTATTAGCTTTTAGTGCGTGCCTGGATCCAAGCATAATAGATTATCCCAAAGTGGGAAAGAATGAACAGTACAAAATTAGCAGAACTGGGAGCTCAGATCATTTGGTGGAGCAACATGATCTCTCTACTTTCAGGGTACTGAATCCTAAAGCCACTGGAAACAGAATGTAAAATTATATCAGAGTAAGCAAGCAAGCATGTGTAGGCCTGGGAGAATCAAACAAGAGCTTGGAAAATACATTTCCAGAGGAGAACAAGAACTGAAAATCAGTGAATGAACTTGTAGGAAACAAACTGCTACTCATGAAGAATTTCTTGCTCTGAGGATAGAAAGACATGAGAGTGAAAAAAAACACAGAATACATTTCAGTGGTTGTTCAGGGGCCAAGTGCTGTTGGAGAATAATCCTGCACTCAGACAGAAATATAAAATGGCACAGGGTAGGTTAGTCTCCTGAGGTTTCCCTTCTCAGGGAAGCCTTGCCAGAACAAATCCTGTATGCCACTGGCTGATGGGTTTGGTCTAACCGGGCTGGGAAGTATCCCAGGAACACTGGGCATTTTCTGGGAGCCCCAGGATGGTGGTGAGCACACCCTGGCAGAACTACCCTGTACTTTCCTTCTGCCTCCCTCAGGTCCTCAGGGATGAGAATGGACTTGTTTTTTGAGTAAAATAGTTCAAAATAAACCAAGTAAGCTTAAAGTTTTGCTTAAGGTAAATAAATCCTGAGGAAGGTGCTGTTGAACTCAAACCTGGCAATGAGTATTATAACACACAGAGGTGGGGGGGGGTGGTGGAGTCCCCAGCCCTGGAGTGATTCAAAAGCTGTGTAGATGTGACACTTGGGGACGTGGTTTAATGGTGGCCATGACAGTTCTGGGTGAATGGTTGGACTCAATGGTCTTAGAGGGCTTTTCTCACATAAACAATTCTGAAAATTTCTGGGGGTTTTATACAGGGAATGAATCCACCCCTTGGCTGCACAAGCTTTGTGTCTTCTGCCATCCTCACTGGCTTATAATCACTCACTCCACCCTACCAAAGCAAATGATCCCAGCATGGGAATCCTCAGCTTTAGGAAGTGTTTGGGGGTTTTTTTGTTTTGTGTTGGTTTTTTTTTTTTTTTCTTTTAAAATTCTTCTGCAGTATTTTCTTCCATTAGAAAATGAGATAGCATTAGACTCTTTTAAAAACTCTTTTTTTTCCTAGCAACATAAATATATTCACAATACTTTATATTTTTTAAAACTCATTTCCCCTTTGCTTAACTCCTTTAGATAAGTGAACCCTCCTCTGTGTAAACATTCTACCAGAACAGTGACTACCTTTTAAGCGATATATGATTTAGAAGGTAATGAAATATCACTTTCTTTTTCTTTTTTATTTTTTTATAAATAGGTTTTAAAGTGCTTTTAGCTGCACTTTAGCTTTTAGATTAACAGATAAAACTGATGAAAGGGACGCAACCTTCTGTCACAGGGCAGCATGGCATTTGGGAGGTGAGGTAGTTTAAAATACCGTTTTTATCTTAATTTCTCTCCATTGGGATGACTGTATTTCTTTACTACATCCCATAAGCTACTTTATCTTTGCCCATAAAGTCATTTTCTTCCTTAAACCCTGAATATTCTGCATCATGAGACTGTGTGTCTGCATGTCTGCAACGATCATGTGCAAAATCAAGCACAGCTATGGACATTAAGTTAATTAAAGCCAAAATGAGTATCAGTTTTTGGCACTTTGGGGTGTCAGACTTTGGAGCCCATGAGAAATCTGAATTTTGGAGAGCAAGAAGTTAAATCTTTTTTTCAAAATCATGCCTTCTTAAAATTGCACATCCAGCTTTTAAGTGCCTAATGGTGCCCTCTCACTGATGCTACCCCAGATCACCCCCCAGGCCAAGAGCCCCACACTCAGAGGGGTTTTTGTCACTGCTCTTATTTAACATGATTTGTTCCCTGGGTCTCAGAGCAATGAAACCCAGTAAATAATACATTGGACACACAGAGAAGATAACAAAAGGAAATAGTTAAGGTACTATAATAATTTTAGCCATTCTTTTTTCAGGTCACTATAATCTGCCCAAAGATAACTAATTGTTCAAAGTAAACATTCCACTCCGACCACAAAAGGAATCCATTACACAAACATATAATTCACAGTCATTTTTAGTGGGTTGTAAACAGTTTGGAATGAGCATAAAATGGGACAAAAATCAAAGTGAGCATTTAGAAATGAAAAAGTGTTTGCTACAAAAGGTCAGTCCCTTTACTTGGCAAACTATGTAGAAAAGCCTGGGAAAATGTTGAACACACAAGCAGTAAGGGAATTTTAAAGCCAACAACCTCCCTGTTTCTTTAAACAGACATCGGAACCTATAACTGGATCCTGTCAAACAAACGACAGCAAAAAAACATAACAGCTGCTAAGAAGTAAAGTTGAAAGATAAAGTTTTCTAAGCTAAGAACCTTCTCAGAAGTGGACTAAAGGTCTTTCTTAAATCTTAAAGCAAGGTTATGGATCCCAGGGTGGCTTTTAGGCATTGAATCAAATATGTAATTTTGTGTATCATTCCTGTCAGAGCATCCCGTGCTCCAAGAAAAGCAACAGAAAACAATATCTGCAACGTCCAGCTCAGAATGGAAACAGTACCTGTAATCACCAGCTCTGCTGCCTGCAGTGTCATTTTTCAAGTCATTTGGGCTGATCTGAGAGCTCTAACTTGGATTTGGGAATGGAGGGAGAAAATGAAGGATGTTTCAAAAGAGAGATGAAAGTTAAATTATATTTCCCTGGAGCATTAGGACTGTATTTCTTTACAAAACCCAAGCCACACTGGATACCCTGGGTAGGTTTAGGGTATGGACTGCTCAGGGTGTTCATTTACTCTGTCATTAGACACACAGACAAATGATCTTCCCTGGAAAAGAGTTTAGCATCAGACTGTTTTCACACGATAAAACACTACTATGAGAAGTATTGGATGGCATGTTGTTGAGGTACAACACAGACTGATTTTTTTATTTTTTAAATGCGTCCTACTCATGCCTTTCACATATTTTTTAAGAAAGAAAATGCAAAAGAAAAAAAAAAAATAAAGACAGCCTGGACTTTAAAAGGGTCGTGGATAACAAAATAAATAGGCGACTCCAGAAATGACTGGAAATAAAATCTGGCCTAGCAACACCAAAAAAGTCTTGCAATGGGCCCCACCCTTGGCAGAAGTGTGCAGGGTGTGAGTTACAGTGCTCTGGGAGGATTGTCCCAGGCTCTCCTCGCTGCCCTGCTCAGCTCAGGGCTGGTGCTACCTGTCAGACACTCTCCAGGGAGAAGAAGGAGGCAGATTGAAAACCAGATGGAAAAACAGGAATACAGATTGAAAAGGGCAGGTCAACAGATAGCCCCAGAAAAGCCTGAGGTCCATCCAAGGTAGGTGTGGATGGCAAAGTAAAAGAAGAAACAGGACAAACCCACAGAATGTGCTGATCCATCAAAAACTTTCCCCTGAAGTCCCTGAGAAGACAGAAAATGAAGAAATGCTGGAGATCTTTGAGTAGTCCCTGTATTTCTTCAATCTGATTGCTGCATGGTATAGAATTATTCTCTTATCCTCACCAGGTCACACCACAGACATGGGAGGTTTTTCTATTTAAGATATTCCATTAAATATCAAGGATAAAACAAAATTGTTTTGATAGATAAGCCAAGATAGTTTTGACTTTAGAGGCACAGGTCTGGATAGCTCAAGAATTGGGACTAGAAGTTCATCAAAAATTATGAATGAATAATTCAGTAATTATTATAAGTAATTCATAAGTACAGGAAGAATGAAGAGGAAAAACTGAGCTTCCTTAAAAAAAAAAAAGTTACAATTTCCTTGCAAGTTTCCAAGAATGGTCATATTTTTATTGCTTCTATTTATTAAATTCCACTACCAGCTCAGTAAGATGGCTGAAAAAATGGAGAGAGACCTTCTGCTTCACAATTCTACTTCAATAACTAAAAATACAAAAAGAGGCTGAAAAAGTGGAATTCATTCAATATTTGTCACTTTCACAAGTGAATCCTTGTTGGATAGATAAATATGCATTATGGTGTGAGATCTTTTATATCAGATGTTAGAAAGCACCCCTGTTCTGAAGGGGTGAAGCAGCAAACTAGGAGACAAATGACCAAACTCTGATCTAAGTTAGAGCAGAATATATTCAGAATGAATGTCCTTTTGATGTTAATTTAAAAATAGTGTAACTAAACAGGAAATCTTGCCAATGCTTAATGACAACCTGTACATTTTTAATCTGTGGGAGAATATTGCTACAACCGGCTATTGGGTGTAACCTCCTCTACACAAAATGTACTAATTAATACGATTTATTCAGATCACTGCTGACTTTCTTTCTGTGTGAAGTGATTATGCTTTAAAAATCAGAAAAACAAATAGAAAACCAGTAGGTGAATAACAATTAAATCCATGAGCTGATAGCTAAGAGCACAACCATTCAGTGGAGTACAAATGGTTTGTAAGTAACATTTAGGGATGGTCTCCTAAGGTCTTTTTCCCTAATAATCCTTCATCTTAAGCAAAGCACGCACGTAACATTTTTGGTACAGTTACAGTATGTGGAAGATACATTCTCAAAATAGGAAAAGAAAGCTTTTCTACCACAGCCAATATGCCAGCTGTACCGAGTATCTAGGCCATCTTACTGAGACTATGAAAGTAAACATACAGTTTTCATTAAATGTGCCTTTCCCATAATTGGTACATAAGTATTTCCCATGACTCTGCAGTTGAGTATCTTGGCTGGAGGCATATCTGGCCATTAAGAGGAGGGCTTCAGATCTGTTGAGTCTCAGCCATGCCGGGAGACTTGGCACCTCCACACGCTGCTTCCTAATACCAACCCCGGCATAAAATGTCATCAGAAGCTTGCATAAACATTGGACTTAGCTTCACATAAATTACTGCTGTCCTGAGATAGTTTATGCCAGAACTTAGTAAAAACAACACTTTGAGTAAATAGAATGTGAGTAAATGCAAGCGTCGCAATGCAAGGAAACGATAATAGGGAAAAACTGTGTATCAAATATAAACTCATAAATATAGTGATAACATGAAATTTTTATCTCATGCCGTGTGATTAGCTTTTATTTACATGTTAGGCTGACCAAAAGGGGTAAGCTTCTCTAAGTTATAGCTAGTTTGAAGGAAACAGAAGAACTATAATGCACTACTCAAAGGATGAACCCCTTTGAAGGAATAGTGATACATCCAGTTTCTTATATGAACTTTTTTTTTTTATAATCACACAGACAGTAAACATCTAATTACATTCCTTGAATTTTCCATTACAGCTCAGCAATGCAGAGACCTCTGGCCTCACTTCTACTTGGAGGAGTGGTCAGATACTCCAAAACATTTATGAAATATCCAGTACATTCTTGGGGGAACTTGTGCTGAGGTTGTAACCAAGCAGTTGGTTAGACGTGTTCTGCATTCAGTGGCATTTTTGCAATCTAATCTCTGCCTTTCCTTTTCATGTTCTGAATTTCACCTCACAATTCCTCCTCTATTAATAGTCACTTCACACATTTTCCCCCTTTTTTTATCCAGCCTCCAGCCTTCCTCCACAAAAACCCAATGCTACTATCTCCCCCTGCTGAACGATCTCCAGGTTGTTTCAGTCTCTGACTTCCTGCCAATCATTCTGGGAATAATAATATCCCAGTGCTCTCTTTGCTGTATAATTAAAGCATGAATTTCCCTGAGTTTGAAACTCCAGGGTAGTTTTATTGCACCTTTCACTATAAAACCAGATAACAATGGCAGAATTAAAATAGCTTTTTCCTTTGTGGGTAACGCTCTAAGTATCTTTTTATTTTTCATGGATTCTCTTGTTCTGAGACTCCGGTATATGGTAGTGACAATGGGTTCACCCAGCCTTATTCTGAAAATAAATTTTCTATCTTTTGCAAGATATATGTTTCCCCAGATCCCTTGAACAAGTTGTAAACTTGTAACAGATGGTGATGAAGCCTCACATTTTTATACAATACATTTTAAGATTCTGCATCTACCGCATGCACCTTCCAAAGAAAATGACCTTCAGTGAGAGAAGATACACACTGCAGAAAGGAAGGCAGGCAATGGTGCTAAGTGCATCTTTTTTATACTATGAAAATCCTTCTTATTAATCAAAACTTTTAATGAGGATGGATACTCATTTCAGTATTTTTGCAATATCATGGCTTTTAAAATAACTTTAAAAATTAGACACCTGCACTCACTAAAACCAAAAATATAGTCACGCTAGAATAATATTTATTTTGGTTAAATACAATTCAAGACTTGGAAAAAAGTATCGGCCTTACATTCACCAGGGACTTTAGAATGAAATTACTGACATTTTATCAATGTTTAGCTTTTGCTTACCCAGAGAAAGACTAAACCAACAACATGTAAAAAAAAATAGGGAATAATCAGCATGAATGAGTTCTATTAATGTCTTATCATACAAAGAAAAGGAAGATACACAGAATGTGATATAGTTCCATTCATAGCTACATTATAGATTGTACTGTCTGTCTACCCTGGCAATTCAAGCAGAGTTACAAGGCTGAAGTTTTAATTACTATTAAAGAAAAAAAGAAGTATTAAATAATAAGGTACTCACCTCTTTTTTCAACAGCTGTTATGCAGAGTTTTACAAACTGGGGAACTGTAGATTTATCATGCTCACAAACCACATGCAAATGGGAGCCAAAAATTTGATCTACATTTGGAAAACAAGGGGAAAATACATTAAGGCAAATTATTAGTGGGATTTTTCTCTCTTCTCGGCTTGCCTATTAATTTAAAACTCAGATATTGAAGATGCATAGACAAAGTTGGAACCAAATCCTTTTTGAGTCCTAGCTGTCATTAGCTTTTGCCCCAGAACCAAATCCCTCCACATCTGCTGCTCATAGTGCTTGGTGCTTCCCTCTGGATTCAAGTTTCAATTGCCACTTGCACCTTAATTTTGACCTTTCTAAGGCTTGGAGGTCTCCAGAGTTTGGTCGGACCTGCTGTAGAAAATATGGAGTCCATTCCAGAGCTACAGATCCCTAAGTTGTTGGATACAAATTCCTGCATGATGACCTGGTCCAGCCTAGAAACTCATCTGGTTGGGTGACCTCTTCCTTCCATGCATTTGGAAGTTTCACTCTTTCATGGAGCAGTCTATGAGTGCCAGGACTTCAATACTTTGCATCATCAGCACTTAGTACAACTTCATCTCAACTTCGCAAAATCTTTTTTTTACTCATCGAATTGCCTGCTCAGAAAAACAGAAGATACTCAGTATCTTTTGATTAGGATCTCATCTTGCACCAACTAAGACCAACTAAGTCTCAGCTCCTTCACGAGCAATCCTTTAACTTGATAATGCCACCTTTTAGTTTTTATGATTTCAAAGTTCTGATCAGCTTTGACTGTTGATCTTGAAACCTATTTGTATTAGCAGGTTCAACTCGTCAGATTACTAATTAGCTTCCTCCACCTCGTTTCCACTCTGTGTGTTTGAGAGATTATGAAAAGAGCAATCAGTAACAGGGACGTTGTCAGCTAAAATCAGAATGAATCAAACAGATGAGAGGAACTACTCAATAGGAGCCAGTTAAATGCTGAAACAATAGGAGTGTACTGTCATCATTTATCCGAAGAGACAGTCTCCATATAGCATTTCAACAGAGCTCTACGGTTTGTAAATTGGTGGGGGGGCTGTGAAAATTATTATAGGATAGCTGAAAGGTGATAGTACCAGTTTGGACTTTGCATAGAAAACCCAGCAGCTCCCACGGAATTGGATGTTTCTTCCCCAGTCAGTGCCACCATACTCCACCATAACCAATTGGAGTGCTTTTCGCTCTAAAAGCAACTTTTCTCACTAACAAGCAAAACCCCTTTTTTTTTTTTTTGTTTTTTTTTTTGTTTTAATTTCTGTGCTGCAAGAAGCTTCATTTTCATTAATCACCACTATTTCATACTCAGCTCAGATTTCAAGAGCGACTCAATTGCCTTTTGTTTCCTGATACCCCAGAGTAAGGGACACAGTGACAAAAACAAGGTGTAGGATAAGGGATTGCTTTGGAGATGCACCAGGGCAGTTTATTCCAGCTCCTCCCAAGTGTGTGATCTGCATTCTAGGAGAGTACATCAAAGCCTGAACTGAAGTTAGTCAGAGTTTGGGCTGCAGAAGGGATGGAGGACTGGGTTCACAGCACTGCTCTGAGGAAGGTTGTGTGCATGTGTGGCGTTAAGCATTAGCGAACAGTCTGTTGCATGTTTTGGGGTTATGTTTCTGACAAAGCACAGTCTGGTTACATTTTCTTCATAAAACATTTATAGCTGCCTTCAGTGGTAATTATACATACAGAGATTTATGATTAAAATGTACTAGCACTTCCTCTTTTGACATCTTAATTGTTTTTTAAAATTTTAGCAAAGACCTGTCAAATTCTTTGCATAATATGGAATGGTCTCCAATGTAAATTATGTTAAAAAAGAAGTAAAAATGTGTCTTATTTGGTGGACAAAGACACTTGTAAACAATTTCAGAAGCAAAACAGGCAAAGAACTTCACTGTGTTTAGATGGCAACACACGAAGAACTGAAATGAAATTAACGTGTGGCTGTTCAGCAGTTTCTCTTCTGTGTTATAACCACTTCATAATCAACTTCCAGGATTATTTCACAGTTACTCTTTCAATCTCCAATATGAACACAGAATATTTGGTATTCCTGGGAGGAAATTTTGAACAGGCTGAAAAGAGTTTTACAATTCTCACCTAGTCCATTACTTCATTTTTTACTTCAGATTCTATATATTCAGCAAAATATTTAACCTCATTTTTTATACCTTTCACTGCATGGATACAGTCACACTTTGTACCTCGCAGTTAAGCTTTAACATCACCTCTTCTTTAAAACACAGGCACTCAGGACTTTTATCCTGGATAGAAGAGCAGCAAAATAGCATTAATGCTTCCTAGGCATCAAAATAAACCATGGTAAAACAACAGCACACAGCTACTTTGGAGGGTTTTTTCCCCCTTTAGAAATTCATGAGTATTTACAAGTACACGATCCCACGAGTCATCCAAGTAATCTTAATTCTGGGTACTCCTGGACCACAAATTCCGTGACTCTCTCTAATCAATTGATTTTTTGCTGGATCTGTTTCTGTACATAAACATGGGAATAGCAGCAGTTGCACTGCCATATTTACACTTGTGGAGGTCATAGGGATACTTGAGGAAAACTCAACTAAGATTTGTTTGTGCAGTATTTCAAAAAACAAGGAATGGTGAATTGCTTACTTTTTTGGGCTAGATTTGTATGTAACTGAAATTAAAATATTATTTTCTTATTATTTTATAAGTGTAGAGATATATCTGTATTTTAAAACTAGTTTAAGGGAAAGCTCTCCAGAACATTTTTTCAAAAAAATAAAAGAACTGCGCCCAAAGGGACAAGGAAAGCAAAAACCCTTCTGTTTGATTTATGAGTGATAAGGTCCTCCAAAACTTCATCTTTTGTGACTTGGAAAAAAGAGATGTACACAACACTTCTAACCTCCTGTTATGACAGTTTATGTTTCCTATCCAGCTTATTTAACTCAAATGCCTGGGAAATAGACACAATTACCACCTTATGGAATGCTACTTAACTTTAAATGCTCCCCTCTGAATAGAAATCCACTTTATCTTCTCAGAGTTATTCCAGCTTCTCAGGAATTATTTCCTCTGTAGGCTCCTGAAATGCTCTTGTTTCATCATTTAAAAATTTAAACTAACAATTGTTCAGAAATATCTTTTATTAGAACAAAGGCAATTCCCATGCAGTGGATTCTGTTCACAAGGGCTCGTACAAAGGAGCTGCATACTATGCCCATATACAGCTTTAATCATTCACTCTTTCAGCTGTTATCAATTTAAAACCAATGAAACTCCCACACTGAGTCCATTTGAGCAGTCAATTTTAATATCTTGGGGCATCTGTAGTTATTCTGAATTGGCTGCAAAAGCAGAACTAACAAGTTAAGCTCTAACCATAAGTCTACATCAGGCTGGTAAACCATACATCAAACACCGACAGTTAGTCAATACTGTACTATGAAAAACCAACAAGCATTTTTAAGAAGAGCAATATATTCATAATATGTTTGGTGGTATGGTTTACATTACACATCCTTGCTATCTGCACGTTAAAAATTCTGCTGGAGATGGCGGGGTGTGTGACAGCTTTGCACAGGGATATAAAACCAGACAGCAGAAGAGAAGAGAATGGACGTTCACAAGTTGTGTAATATAAAATGATGATTATGGCTGCAATGAACTGCTCGTTCTGGGGAGCTTCAAGTTTTGCCTGAGCTTGACAGGCTGCAGAAATCTCCACTATGGGAGACAATTCTTCTGGAAAAGAAACAATTAAAACAAAATCACTAAAGCCACATCCTCACTGAGAATGTCATTGTTTAACTGTTTTGGGTGTACATGGATGAGATGTGCCCTCACTTGGAAGGAACTCATACTTCAGTGTTTCTTATTAAAAAACCAGGGAAGGGCATGGCCAATACTCCCATGTCTCAGGAAGAAGCTTAAATTCTGGCATGAGAGGAGATGGTACAATGATACAATGCCCAAGTTTTTAGAAACATGAATTGTGTCTATAGATCCTGTGCCTTTCAGGAACAGAATTAACTGTGCAACATCTGGATTTGAACTGCTGGACTAACAGAGCTTTGTATCAACATCCAAGTTGTTTGTTTTCTTTGTATATGTTTGAATATTGGGACTGGGAAGGAGAATGAAAAGAGAAAATCAGAGATGGATATACAAGGAGAGGGATAGAACAGTAGGCACCAGAGCTGTGCACTTTTGCAGAGGGAAGTGATGCATCTGGGGCCATGTTCTTAAAGGTGACTTCTTCTAGCTGCTCTATCTGTAATCAGACACATTCAGTCAGACATTAAAGTGATGCTGATTCCAGACTGGGGCTCCAAATTATGCCATGACACTTTTACAATAAGTGGGGCAGGTCCTCAGCTGACTGAAGTCGGTGAGGTTGTCAGTGGAGCTCCCCTGATTTATGCAAGCTGGGAATCTTGCCAGTCCTTTTAATGTGAAGATTTACTATATATCGTTGATCCGTGGTGGTCATCAATTTAAAAAAAAAAATTACATTTGTGAACAGTTACTATTAAGTGGCATATGAGCTGCCAGATTTGTTTCACATTCTCAGAAAAAGGGAAAATAGTACCACAGACACAGGTCTCTCTTAAGAAATTCTGGTGTTTTACTGGAGACAAGAGCTTGTTTGAATTCAAAGAGAGGGTGTCTGCAGTACTACTCAAAACACTTCTCTCAAAATGAGACATTTAAAAATTCTCTGAATCATTTCTTAGCATCATGTCAAAGGAACAAATCACTTTTTTCAGTGTCTGGCCAACCACAAGTTTAGGAAAAGTGCTTCCAAATGTCCATATCAAAGAAAGAAATACCCTTGTGACCCATTGTCCCTGCAAGTCAAAGGAACCATTTCCTGACTTTCCCTAAGCTCTGATGTGCACCAGAACACTTGCAAAATCCCTTCATAATCTACAAGAATTACAGAACACACCAAAGGTGGGCCTTAATCTGCTCTTCTGGACTTCTCATGAACATTCTGTTCATTACATTGAACTACTCCAAGGTCCAGTGGAACATATGATACAGTAAAGACATTTTCCCTTGCCTGGAAATGAAATGGTTGGTGATCTCTGTGCTGCGATCTGCACAACCACCAACATATGCTGAGCCCTGTTCTATAGGCTATCAAGCCAAATCACAGCTAGTTCCTTTCACTAGCAATTGAGTGGCTTTTATTTTTCATCTTGAAAGAGTTGTAACCATTCCAAATTTTATGCTGTTTTGGTTTTTGCCTTCGCTTATGAAATACATTCAATGGAGTTCCTTCTGTGTCTAGCTTTTGGGAAATAAAGATCCACCCTAAAAAAAAAAAGAAACCTAAATAAATTTCTTGCCAGCTGCATAGCTTCATTTTCCTCATTTCCCACAGTGTCATTTATGTGAGGTTTTTGCTCATGTTTTTTTACTCTTTCCTGAGAGTGTATTTTGTGATAGTGTATTACCAGCACAATCATCATAGCTTTAAAATCAGAAGTTTCACAGAAGTTTCTTTTCCTTTGTTGGTTTAGAAAATCTCAGAAATCAGGATGTTAGAAGGCCACCATCAAGTTGAAGGTTGGCAATTCATTCTGGGTAATACTAAATCATGACAAAGCTCAAACATAAAGATCAAAGTTCAATTATAGACTATAAAGTAGTTTTAAAGGAGAAGATTTATATATTATTTTTCTAGCATATTAGTGCAGATTCTGTAAATTCTGAGAATATTTCAATCCTGAGGAACCAAGGACCCCTGCCCTGGAGTATAAATTTGAACAGTTATTCTCAAAATAACACTGCTCAAATGGCAGACATGGGACACCCCACTTATTTACTATTTCTAGGTTGTGTGCACACATATATCTAAGAACACAAGTGTGCTTAGAGACACAAACACATCCCACAATGTCCCTGTATTGCACATCATCTCAGAAATGCTTCAAAAAGCTTCGAGACCAAGGATATTTTGTGCAAGCATGAGTGAGATGGAGCAAGGACAGATGATCTTCATTAGAGCTCTGGCTGGAGCATGAAGAGCCCCAGTCTCCAGCCCATTGCAATGAATGGAGCCAACGTGCTGTTCCCATTCTGGCTTCTTTTCTGCACAGGACTAGCAAGCAAATGGGACAACGATGACAAAAATAACTTTTTGTCATGCAAAGTGTCGGTGCATCTTCATTTTCAGATCAACATGTAGCTAACGTTTAACCATCCATCTCCTAAATTCCCTGGTCTGAGTGTTACCCTCCTCACTATTTCCATTTAACTCCCTGCTTTACTTCCTACATGGATATCTGCTACACTCTACACAAGCAAAGTTTGGGTAAGAGTTAAATGACAATCACAGGATTTCTAGATTTCCTGATAACTGTGTTGGCAGAACAAAGTACCCCAGGAGATCAAACTGCTATTTAATTCTGAAGCCTGTATTCCCAAATTTGGTTAATGTGGAGAAATGTGTCGAGTCTCCTGGCCAAGTGTGCACGCATCAGCGACTCACTGAGCACAGGACTATGTTTAAGTGAACTTACCACCTTAAAATGTATTTACTCATGACTATAATTTACGTGTTAAATTTATTGGAGTTTTGGTTCCAGTGTGACATACAATGTAAAAAATCAATATAGATTTGAGAGCTTTATAGTGCCCCTGGCAAATATGAATAGCACTTGATGAAAAGTGAAGGTTTTCACAGCACCTACAGTGCCACTGCACTGGAGTAATTAACACCACACGCTTCACAGATATTTATATCAATTCTTCACCAGCTCACAGAACAGCTCTTTGTCAGGAATTTGGTACCAAGATGTCCTGCAAGGCTTTATACACACTTTTATTACGAGCCCCTATTTTAAGGGATTTACAATTCTGACAGAAATATTTCCCTATGGAATTAAAGGTTGTAGGCATGTTCTGAGAGCTGGAGGAATTTTTTCTTGTAAAAATGGGTTAACATTTTTTTTCCCTTAAGAATCAAGCAAATAAATAGTTCTGAGGGGTCTCTGCAACCATTTAAGTCACCTTTAGAAAAATAAATAGATGCGTCTTATAATACAAAAATTTGGCAAGCTTTTTGTTGGTGTTTTGGGTGGCTGCATGTTGTTATTTAAAAATATTCTAATACAAGACTAAAAATTAACATTTAAAAGTGGTCTCTGCATAAGCAGCACAACTGCATTTTCATAACATTTTAACAGATTAGGGGGATAAACTGTGGTGAGGACAATGAAGGAACCTTATCAAATGAGCATTTCACATGGACTTACCGTAGATTGGAATTAAGCCGTGCTAACGAATCCTGCCTCATTTGCATGGCCAAAACCTAATCCTAATGAAACTTCATGGTAGATAACTAACATGTTTTCTTCATGGCAACATTAGTTTGGTGATAAAACTGTGCTGGGTACAGATTCTGAGTTACAAATCAGCAGCACCTCTGTTATCCGTGGAAAAGTATCCCAGGTAGAACCAAGTTATGTTTATGAATCAAGAGTTTAATGCAACTCTAGCTAAACCCAAATCCATCTGGCATTCCTAGAGAGATATATTAGAGGGTGGATTTGAGTTATGCTAATGAATCTGGATTTGTTAGCAGGGATCACATCTGATCCCTATGTAACACTGCAGGAGATTCATCAGCCACACTTTATTAAACTCAAAAAAACCCCCAACCCTTAAATCCAGAAATTAAAAGACTGTAAATTACTCATCTTTTACTGTAATAACTGAAACAAACTAACATGACACATTCAAATCCCATCCTCAACTCACAAAGTACTTCAAAAAGACAAAACCCTGCAAAGTATTGAAAACAGTTACTACAAATGTGTAAGGACAGATCCTGAAAGTTTGGTGAGCAGGTGTGCACCCCTCACACACACATATTGACACAAAAATGACATTTTTGCAAGTTTCTGTGTCAGCTGGAAGCAGAACCATAACTGAGGCACATTGTGGTTTCGTACAATGGAGATTTCCTTACAGTAAACACTGCACTGAGCATCTCTGCACGTATCTAAAACATAAGAACTTAATTCATCACATCTTCTTCTCTCCAGACATGGGCCCAGCTGGCGTTGAACTCTTGTAGCTGCTTTAGCTTATTCTGGCTGGGGTCAATCTCTTGGCTCAGGACAGACAAGTTTAATACACACTAGCAACACCCCTTGCCATTTTTGACACACCACTGGAAAACTCACACTCTGGAGATTGACAGGGGCGGCTGGCAAAATGCCTCTTTCTCGTCAATTTGCATGTGCAGTTGTGGGTTTCACACATAATAATTTGGGAGTGCATAAATTTTTCAAGCATTATTCCAGACAATATTTAAAAACACAGCTTTGCTCGGATGTTAGTGGTCAGAATGCTACTGCCTTCAAGTTAACTACCAGCTTCTCAGTGAAACACTTCTTGGATAAACTAACAGACACGTTTTATCAAAGAAACAATTTTTTAAGAATATGTGAAAGTGATGGCTGACCAGCTTAGCAAGAAATTGGAACAGGAAAAAAACCCCACAGATTCAAAGCATTTCTTATTCGCTGACATGTATTTCAAATTGTTAAAAATGGGCCCTGTTGGTGAGTTAGAAAAATTAATGAGAGAAGACAGCAGAAAGTCTTTCAACAAATTAGTCAGCACAGCATCTGAGGGTCCTATTTTGGGTTCTGAAATATAAAACTATCTCAATATTCTTTTCTTAAAAAGCAATGGAGCTATGCAGCATCTTGATTTGCATTGTTCATGGTGTTAAATGGAGGGGCTTCTACCACTTGCACACCAAAGCAAAAAAACTGGAGGAGCAGTTAGATATCACAGGGGCAGATGAGCTATACACTGATGCCTTTTTCTTTATAGTTCAGCAGTGTGTTATGAGACACAGCAACAAAACCCTATTTAAGAAGTGTTTGTCCAATGCACTGAGTCAAACATTCATTTGCGATTTTTAAAATTTTTACACCCAAAAGAAGAATAGAAGGCAGAACACACCTTTAATAAGTCCCTTTTCTTGCAATGTTTTCAAGGAGGGTCTTCGGGAGATGAACTTCTTTAATCTGCTTTTAACTCGGTTTCTGTCATTTGTGTCAGAGGCACTGTAGTTCAGCCTGAAAACTGAAGGGAACCGAAAGAGAAATTTTTATTGAAATGATATTTCTAAATTAACAGCACGTCCCTGAAATATCCTGAGGAAAGAGTGGCCATAACCACCCTGGTAAGACCCCAGTCCTGCGGTAGGTCAGCAGCGTGGCTGGCTGGACACTACAAACCATCTGATGAATACTTTTGTGGATAAACACCGCGAGTTCACCCCGCCGGTTACGCGCAGAGCTCGGTTATTTATTGCCCATAAGTATTTGGATGGCGACCAGTTTGCTCATGAAGCGCTCACGAATCCCACAAGTTTCACATGGGTGATTTTTCAGCTCCAGCTCCGAGTGTGCTACGCACTATTAGCTGTGCACTCCCAGCAATGAGAAAGGATGGATGGTCACACCACCAGTGAAGGACTGGATCCCCTTGCCAAGATGGATTAAGAGTTATATATATATTTAATGCAGTTATAGAAAACATGGCTGTGTGCCACGAAATGTGTGCAAGATGCATTAATTTATGGAAAGAAAAGTATTCCCGTCCTAATGATTATATTTTATTATATTTAAGCATTTACCAAACTGAGAAACAGTTTGAGCGCAATTTATTCCTTCTCTGTGTCAAAAATGCATAGAATCCAGCTGCAGAAAATCCTCTGGAGGAGGTTTCAAAGGCATAAATTTAACTTTTTTTCTGCTGAGGTGTTTACAGGGCACTGTGATGGCTATCAAAATAGGCAGTGCTAGTAGGGAGGAGAAGTTCAGCATGCTCCAGAAGCAGCAGAGATGCCATGGGGAGACCTTTCCTAGAGTTGTTCCTGAACAAGCAGGTTTTTAAAGATTTTTAACAAATCATCTGAGACTTGCCACCCTTGAATAACTCTTATTCAGTGTCCTGAGCTCTGTCACTGTGCCCATTTCTGAGTAGTTGAATGGGGCAGCCAGAGCAGTGCAGCCTCCCTCGGCAGAGGCCTCCAGCTCAGAGAGGGGTGGCTTCTTCTTTCTGAGGAAAGAACAACCTTCCATCTTCTCTTGGAAATCAATCAATCAATCAATCAATCAATCAATCCACCAAAATACAATATTCTCCACAAGTGAATTGGCAGGAGCCTGGCCCATTGTCCCTTTGACAGAATTTCTAAGGAGATAATTTAGCTGCAGTTACAGACATGCTCCCTTCTCTCCCCATGCAGACTCAGCAGCAATCTTCAGACAGGATCCAAGCAAAGAGAGACAGCAAAATTAAAAGTATGATCATTATTATAATTCTTTTTTTTTTTATCAAGGCGTCTTACATTAGTTTTAAACAGAACCAGAACATTTAAAGGTGCGCAATTATAAAACAATGGCAAGCTAAAATAACTGGTTAAGCAATAGCAACAACCCTGGAATATTGTGGTTTACATTACAAATCTGATTTTAACAGCCAAACTTATAAAATGGTTTATGCTTTGCTGTTGTCAAGGGAGAAAAACTTGCCAAATTGTTCATTTTAAGTAAATAGAACATAGCCAATTAAGGAAAGCTGTATTTAAACACATGCCTACAATGATCAGAACATAGTTTGCTTCTGATTTCACTACTGATTTTAACAGAAGAGTGTTCCATTTTCCCACAGCACTAAAATGACCCCACACATACTTCCACAAACTAGTAATCACACAGGACAAATAAAAGGACACTTTACTGGAAAATACATGGCTTGGTACAATAATCCATCACTTATGAAAACTAAAATTCACATTTTTTAATGGTAGCATTCCTGGAGTGATGTATCATAGAATATAAAGATTAGCATTCAATTGATGGTTGGTGCTTTTTTAACATTATAGGACAGGACTTTTTGTTCGAAATTGAGCAATCCTTGGCAGGGACAAGCTAAAATTCCAAGTCACTTGGCTGTGCTATAAAAAGAACAACAAATGGATGTTTCTAATTCTGCATCTTAGTAGTACTTTGAAACAGTGAAGTGAGTTGTATTTGGTTTGGGGACTCTTTTGTTGCTCAGTGTTGCTCTGTCTACAGAAATTCACAGCTGGGCTGACTTTTTCCTGAAGCTTCCCCAAGTGATGTAAATGATGCAGGAGTAAAAAATATACTTTAGGTCAGTCATTTGCTGCCACTTTTCCCATTCTGGGGCCTCTGAAGCGTTTTATGCCCACTTTGAGTCTACACCAGATTATTTAAGATGTTCCAAGTGAAGTACACGTGGTGGTCCTGTGAAGGGTAGGACAGCAGGGTGAACATCCCTTTTTAGAAAGAAATTAACCCAGCTGGAAGTTTTACACCTGAAACAGCAATTATAGTGTTAAAACTACATCTAGAGGTAGGAATAATTATTGTCATGGATATCTTTGTATGTACCACACTTTGCTGTATAGAACACAGTTCAGAACAACGGTCGATGAATTTCTCATTTTATTCCATTAAATGCATGTGAGTCACCAGAAAAAAACTCTAAGACTCACAGAAATTTAAGGGTTTAGATAGCACGTTCCAAAACCAAGCTTAGGCAGAAATATTCATGTTGGGATCTCACTTAGAAATATTCCTTCTCTTGCCAAACAATTCTTCTCACAGTATCCCTGCATTAAAATGGCTTCGCATTTGGAAACGCGAAGAAGACCAAACATTAAAGAAATAAAGAACCAAACACAATAGATATAAAACTTAAAAAGCACAATAAATACTCAAAAAGCACAATAAATATTTTTTTTTAACACCTTCCTTTTTAAATTTCAGGTTCTGGATTTGGCCAGAAGTATCCTACATGAAGGAGAGCTGGCAAATATCAAACAACATAAAAAGGAGAAGTCCAGTCCATACCAAAGCAAAAATGAGACTCTTAAGGACTAATGGACTATTCAATTTTTTCTGCTAGTGCAAGTGTGTGCAAGGACACTGCATCAGCAAAAATGTAAGCTGAATATTGCCTGATTTTCATGTTTGGCTGGTAGTAAGTTGAACCCTTAGATCTAGAAAAGCATTTCTGATTACTTTTGGTGCTTTATTAGACCTCCATTATTCCACAGGTTGGAAAGGTGTGAAAGGACAAATGAAATAATGGCAAGATCTTTTCCTCAGTTCTTGAGATCTATGAAGTCGAACTATCTAACCACACTAGGGGAGTGCCATTGAGATTGGGTACAAAAACAAAGTAATATAAACATATTTTTAGGACTAAAAGAAAGAACTTATCTTTGGCCCTTATCGTTGGATAGCACTGTAATAACATTGGCTGAATTAGAGGGGATGAATGCAGGTTAATAGCTCAAGGAAAAAAAAAAAAGTCATTGATCAAAAACTGACCTGTCCTTCTCTGGCTTGTATAAATTGTCTGAATCCTTATTCAAATCTAGCCTTCCTAATAGCATATAAATAACAGAAGCATGGAAGGCAAGAATGAATTAAATACCTCCAAGTGACACAATTCTACAAAAAACAAAGAAAGTTTGAGATGTACAGATGAATAATTACTTTTTTAACATTTAATGTCCTGGATTGTAACCATGATGCAATGAAAATAAATTTACTATAGTTTAATCAGGATTAACCAGTGGCCAACAAACTGGAGAGTGAAACAACAAAAGCCTTTCTCCAAGATTTTACATGGCTACCATTCACAGAGGTTGGCAAGGCTCTGACCTCTTCAGGGTCAGGAAAAAAATGTTTATGAGATTAATTCCTGTGAATTTAATCATGCACCTAGACAATGTATTTCTAGCAGAATGTTTTCCTGGCTGTGATGTTCTGAGCAAAGCATGGATGATTCTGCATGTAAAATTTTTTAATACATTCTAAAGTCCATATTTTATTGGCAAGACTTTGTAACTCCCTATAACACCATCTCAAATTCCTTCCAATGACTTTTATTTCACTCTTAATTTACTCTGCATTTGTACATAATCTCAGGGGTTTACCTATGATTAATTCCTGCCAGGTACAGTGTATCTGAACACTTCCAACGTGCTGAAAGCATTGGTTTTTGAAGAACTATCCATAAATGACTTTCTGAACTGTGACAATGGATATTGACAGTGCTTGTCAGACTAAAGCACTATTGATTGTCTCACATCATGTGTATTGCAAAACCAATTTCTTTCAAGTACCTCTTCCTAACTGAAATACATTATTATGATGCCTAATCTGTTTATTATAACACCCAAAATTACCGTTTGTAATTCATTTGGGTGGGAAGAGCAGAAGGAAGAGCAGCAGTGGGAAGGGATAAGGTGTTAAGAGATTTAAATATCTTTACATTCCTACCTTCTCTTCCATTAACCTTGATCTTCAGAAAAAAAAAAAACTGTTTGTCTAGACCATCCTTTTTTTTTTTTACTCCTCAAAGACATGAAAATTTCATGAAGTTCTTAGAAAGAGATGAGTTTAGTATTATGATAACACCCATAAACAGAGTTAAGGTAATTATTTACCAAGGAATACTAAAAATGACAGGCTTGGCCATTCAAAATACAGGATACACTGACCAAAATCCTAGCTGCAACTTTCTTAAAATACAGATATAATCAGATATAATACATATAAAATATGAACAGATCCACTCTCAACCCTGATGTCTTAGAGTAATAATTTTCTAAAGTCCTTTAGAGACTCATAACCAGAGTCCTCAGCAACACCTTGCAGGACTGAAACAAAGCTGAGATGGCAAAAGAGGGAGGCAGGAATAGGTCCCGATGACTTTGGAGAAAGAAAGTGCCAGTCTAACAGCAGTGCTAACCCATATGTGTGAAAATATTAATTGGAAGGAATTAATTAGTTAATTAATTAATTTCAAGTAATGGGCATGCTTAATTGCTGAGTGTCTTATATTTCTGAAGAAGCACATCTTAATGTGTATGATTATGCCTATGTTCTAAAAGGTGCTGTAATGTAATATATATTGATTCATGACTTCAAGTTTTATTGGATATCACTGAAATCCAGAATTCAACATTTCGTCAAATTTTTTTGGCCTGCAGCAGATGTGAAACTATTGTTAGTCCTTTAAGGAGGGAGCAGAATGCATCATTGCCTGTAAAAATAGTCAGGTTTTCAACCAGCACCAGAGTTTTGAAAGTGACAAAACCAAGTCCTTCTTCCTTCCTTTTCTTTGTGATGCTGTGAGATGGAGCCAATAAAACCTGCTCACAGAGGGTAAAGAATTCACCTCACCTTCTTTATTGAGTTAAGGACTTTTGCCAGTCATCCTGTTTTATCCCTTAGTGAAGTCCCTGGGTATGTCTAGGAATTATACACATTATAATTACTGATTTTTTTTTCATAAAAGAGTAGAATGAGAGACAGCTACACAGTCAGCTTAAAGGCACTAGAAAAATTACTGAGGGGAAAAAACGCAGGAATTGGGCATTGCCCCTGATCATTATTCTTATAAGCTCCAAAATTACAGACTTTAAAACTACAGAGCATAGACTCAAAATGTGCAGCATCAGAATGGGTATCACCTTCCAGGAGAGGCTCAGAAGATTTTGTTTGATTTGGTACCAAAAGACCTGGAGTCGTTCAGGTTTATGGTGCAATAATAGATATTTGCCACAGCAAGTATATCTGCATTTACAGATGTTTATGAAATAAGCTCAGAAATAAACAATAGGAAAAAGAAAACAGTGATTATATAGCACAAATAATTTTTCTGTAATATGACAGCCTAACAACTTAAGTGCTCAGTAGTGTCATTACACTTTGTGAAATTTGCGTGCATTAGCAGTAAAGATTCAGTAAAATGACTGTATAATTCATATTTTGCATCATGCTCTTATGCATATAAAACTAAAAAAAATTGTCCCCCTCTAATAATAAATGGAAATAAATTAATAGCATGTTAAACATCACCACACATTTACATTGTAAAATAAAAATGTCACTCCCCACACAGCTTTTCTTAGTGGTATTTGTACCATAAATGTTTATAAATCTAAGCAATATTTCTGAGTATATATTGGGTTTATAAACACAGATCATACCAGATACCTTTCTTTGGTAAAATAAATAATGTTTTTTATAAAATGAAAATGTAATAGGCGAAATCTATCTGGATTTCAGTTGCGCATTTGATATGATGCCAAATAGGAAATGATTAGTTAAACTAGAGAAGATGTAGAGAACTAAAACAATAACTGTGAAGTGACTAAATAAGGTATTAAAATGAGCTTTGTTGAAAGGAGAACTACTGTATTGCAGGGAAGTTACCAGTGGAAGTCCTGAAACATTCTTGGAACTCCTCTTTGTGTTTTCATTAAAGACTTCAGCAGGAAAAGTAGGAGCATTCAAAAATTACTTGTTGAGTCAAGGCTGGAAGCATCATCAGCTGAGACAAGAATTTGGGGTATCAGGCAAAAAACTTGGTGACTTTGAGACTGAAAGTGGAGTAAATTAGAACTATCCACAGCATGGTTAGAGAAGGGTTGGAATTGTGGAATCACAGAGTCATGAAGGTGGGAAAAGACCTCTAAGACCACCAAGTCCAACTCTTCCTCAGCTCTTCCAAGCCCACCACTAACTCATGTCCTCAAGTGCCACATCCACTCATCTTTTCAACATTTCCAGGGATTGCAATTCAACCTTGGGCAGCCTGTTCCAGTACCTGAGCAGCAAATCCAAAATATTTAATTAATAAAACATAATTCTCTCTCATGAGTGTATAACCTTGGAGATGGAAATTCCTGGCAGAGGAGGTGCAGGCAGCAGCAGTGAGAAGCACCAGGAGAAAGAGGCTGCTGAGATTTTGGAAGGAGTCAGGGAGCTTGGCATGTTTGGCCAGCCAGAAAATGGCTGGGAAGAGCTGTGATTGTTCTCTATGAATTTGCTGGTGGGGGTGGGAAAGGGAGCAGGAGAGGAGAGGAGGACAGCAGGGAGGGAGAAGAGCTGTTTTAACTGAAGAACAATGTTGGCATGAGAATAGATGACTATAAACTGGCCATAATATGAAGTTCTAAACCACTCTTTTAAAGAAGTCGTGGTGGCAAATAAAACTGAAAGAATTTAAGATGTAGTTTAATAAATTTATGTATGAGGACACAGAACATGGTACCTTGTGACAGGAGAGACTGGACTAGATCACCCAGGACTTGCCAAGCCTTTCTTTCCACAACTTTTTTTTTTGGTATTGTCACAATATTAGAAACACTGTTATACAAACTTAACTCGAATATAAAAACCACAATGCCAGAAATCAATGAATTCATTTTATTCATACAGTATGACCAGCTTATGTTCATCTAATGTAAAACATGTGGGACTTGAAATCTGCTGCAGCACACAAAGTCAGACTATTTGGAGTCTAGGAAGAGAGAGCAGAGTGTACTTGGGAAGGGGAAACTGCTCTGCCCAAGCTCATGTCAGGGACTGGGACTCTGGACACAGCCTCTTGCAAAAATTCTCCCAGGAGAATGCTCAATGGATGGTCGAACACACAGGAATTGAAGAGTGGTCCTTGCCCTCACCTAACTGGGTGAATCAGTGTTTGCAGCCACACAGTCTCATCCCACTCACAAAACAGGACAGTCACTGAATAAAGAACTGCAATATTTGAGTTAATGGCTTTTGAAGCTGACATATATAGTATAAAATACTGTTTAAGAAGAATTCACAAACCAAAAAAGAAATCCAATGCAATTGGAGGTTGAGGAAGACAGAACAAGATACTGTAGACTATTCCCAGATTAAGTTGAACAAGTAATTTACAATAAATAATGCATTCAGGGGCTTTTAGAATATGGAGTTCTGTTTGCTTCCTTCTGTTGTGAAATATATGCAAATAACTTTCAAGTCTTTAAACTTGCCTCCTGAGTTAATCTGAAACAAAACCTTTTCAACCTTTTGCAAATATTATGAATAGTCATCACTTCCCCTAAATTGCTCAGGCAAAAGGACAAGAAAATTACATGCTTCCTTTTTCTACCAGGAGCCCTGGACAGAGTTACACCAAAAGAAAACCCTTTTGGGGGGCTGGCTTCTAGCAGCCATGTGGAAATTTTACCTTACAAACCTGCATATAATTGTGACTTATGCTTTTGGAAGCAAATTAATTATCTGTAGAGAACAAGGGAGTCTTGTGTTTATATCAGCCTTGTTAAGAATTATACAAATGTTTCATATATTGAAATCTTGACATGTGCTTGGATATACCATGTAGAGCCTCTTATTCAGATCCAGTCTCTTGGGACCCTTCAAGAAAAAATATCCTACCAATGAGTTTCCCTTTTCTTGAACCTTTTATCAATTATGTTTTGTTCTTCTAAATGTTAAAGGTAAATAATTTTCACATTTAATTATATTCTCATTGCACTCAGTCTCCAATTATATTCATAATCCTATATTTTTTGACCCACAATGAACTTCCAGTGTTTCTTATACAATAAAGGACAGAATTAATTCACAGTGCCTAAGTTATGAAACCAACATTCTAAAACTGTTTATTTCCAATGAGAAACAGTAGTGACTGCTCTGGAGTATTCAGCTCTATATTTGCTGTTTCAAACCACAAGTTCCAGCACATTTTCCTCTTTTAAACAGCAAGTTTAGTATTTTCCAATGACTGTAGATGTGGTAGTTTATGAAGGAGAAAGGCACACCCATTATCTTTAAAGTAATCAAAAAAATATCTAGCCAGAGATCTGAAATCCATTTGCTGTACTCTGTCAACTATACCTTATCAAATTATCCCTACCTCAATTATATCATTAGAGGAAGAACAACAACAGAAGATCACCCATGAGCTCATTTTTAAAAGCAGCACATTGTCAGATTTCAGAACTCTTTTTACTTCTTACCTCAAGTGAAAATTCTGGTCAGAATCTCCAATAGATATAAATAGATATAAACCTTAGACAGTGACCTCACGCCACCAACTAAATTTTATTTTTACATAGAAATTATTTCCATTTGCTAAAACAAAACTGATCTTCAGGCTTTTGAGCAGTTACAGCTCTTTGCTCAGGTAGTGTCCATGTGAGGACACTGGAAAAACTTGCCTAAAGGTGATTTAGGATCAGCATAAAATAAACAAACCCACAAAGAGGACCAAAAGCAGTCTACAGCTTTTTTGTGAGGCTACCTTATAGAGGCTGTGATTGGAGAAGGTGCCTTGTGAGATGTTCTGGGGATCATCCTCCTGTTGGACTGGGACAGGGAATTAGAGGAGGAAAAGGAGAGTCCAGAAAGGAGCTGCTGTTTTTTTTAGCCATGGATTTTGTGGCTGGCACCCCAAGTCTGCCTGTCCCTTGTGCAGGGGCTCAGAGTGGGACACCTCCAGAGATGCTGCAGGGCATGTGGTGACATTTAGTACTTTATCTACTCTCCAGAACAGCTGCACTGGAACAAGCTGCTTGAGCAGGCAAATAGTTACTAATTATCAGGCTATTTTCCTGAAATAAAATCGGGCCAGCCATCACAACAACTCTGAGACACTTCAATCAGCTACATGTGGGGTTTTCATGGGTGCACTGACTCTCTCTCTGACCAGCCATGGTCAAAATTCAGACAAAATGTTAAAAAGAGCCAATAGAAGACTGCTTTAGCTTTAAAATTAATGTTCCAGCTGACAAACTGCACAGGGGCTTAACCTACTTTAGAACATATTTAATAGCATAATTTAGTCTCGAAAAAGAAAAGCAAAATAACTAATGATGGACAAATTTAGGGGTCGAATCCAGTTCAGATAAACATTCAAAAGTTCAGATGTTTAACCAAACCTTATCTTGTCCATGAAAAGCCTCAAACTGAAGGGCCATATCAAATGCAAGCAAAGTTCAGGAGATTGTGGAAACTTTCCCTCACAGAAGGAAAGCTATTATCAGAAACCTGCACCTTATTGCAGCACTCACGTGTAAAGCAGTTAAGCATCAAAGCGAAAGCAAAACATTTCAGAAAGCTGCTTCATGGTCACAGTAATATTTGGATGAAATCCAATACAGAGAAAAGAAAATAATATTAAGGGGAAAGATAATACAAATGCAATTAGACTATCAACCAATAAAACTTGATAGCTGAAACCTTCCAAGCTTAGAGAGAATAAGGAAAGTGGAGATCAGAGGACTCTGCCTTTTGAAGTCTTGCTGTCCAGATCTTGGGGACCATTATTCAGCTGAGTATTTTAAAGACATTATGAATATTCTGTCACAGAATTAGAAAGCTTTATTACTGTGAATGACCTGTAACTTGAGCAGGGACAGCTACAAATTAATTCCAAATAAACAATTGTTTGGAAAAGGTGAATTCTGCTAACTTAGTTTTCTGGGTTACAACTCACCAGTTTAAAAACTTGCTTTCAAACAGCACTCTCCTTGTGGGTTATTGATAACAGAAAGTATAATTCTAATGGATTCTCTCCATTCTCACATTCTCCAAATACAAACAATTTATAAAAACTCTGTTAGAAAAGATGAGACTGCTGCTCTGCCTTGCCTGGCACTGTTTCTCACTCCACAATGTCTGCTACAGTACCCCAAAAGAAACCAAACTCTGACAAAAGATGCAGCAAACTATGGTGTTTCAGGATCGCTGCTTTCCCTTTCCCCATGTCACCATGTCTCAATCATCTTTTCTTAAGCCTCTCCCTCACCTTTTCTTCTGCCTCCATCCCTCCAGCTATCTGTGAAAATAGAAAAAATTTGCTTTTCTCATAGTTGAACCCCAAATTCAAACCATCAGATGCCAAAACAAAAGATATTTTAAACCAGACATCAAATCTCAGTTCAGAAATTACCCCCTTGCATTAAGAGCAAAGTTACAACAACAAATCAAGTATTCCACTGCTTGTAATTGTGCCTTAATATCAGTTCTACCCTTGATCCATCATATTGAGTGATCTTCAGATAACACTGTATAATAATCCAGGTGTTACAGTGTTTTTATTATTTATTCATTCATTTTTAGTGCTATCTTTTGATTTTCATTCAAGTACGTCAACTAAAATACTTTCAAAAGAAGAAAGGAAGGTAGGAGTACTATAACACTCTAAAATAATAATCTTTAATTTTAAATAGAAAAGAAAGAGGTTATTATATGTGTTTTCACACAAATAAATATACAAAGATTATCTTTGTAGGAACTACTGAACTTCTAGGAAGCCATAAAAGTGAGACAAAGAGTTTGGTTTAAGTGAATGTATCTATGGCTTGTATAGAAGACAGTCAAACAATGATCTTGAGGTCATCACCTGCATTGCTTAATTTTTAGTCCCCTTTCTGGTTCTTCCAGTATCATGGGAAAACTTGAGCTGCTCAGGAGCCAGTTGACTCCTGAGAAAAATTAAAAAAAGGCATTTTCTGAATAGGTCACATCCAGTCTGTCCTAGAAAGATGAGCATGAAGTGATGTGGATCAAACCACGAGTTCCTGCACCTTGAATAAGTCTTTCATTATAGATCCCCACCAAGAAAAAGGCTGTCTTTCCCTGATTTATAAGTTTGTGCCCCAAATCTGCTAAAAGGCAAATGATCCCAGGTGCATCTGGCTGCCCTCCTGTTCTGCCCTGCCCACATCTGGCCACCTTCCCTTGGGCCCTGAGTCCTGGCACTGAGAATAACCTTCCTCAGCAAAAGTGACTATAAAAGGTACTATCACTATGTGATTGCAAAATATACTAACTGCAAAGCTTTCTGTAGTAGGGATTCATACCTGCGTGCTTTTAAAATGATTTCTGTGTTCTGTACAAAGAGTCTTCATGAATTTCAGGGTAATTCCATTATAATCCTTTTTTTTGTCTCCAAAGGGCTTTTTTTCAAGTGTATTAGCACTGGGGCATGTTTAAATGTTTTAATTTCATTTATTTTAAACGTGTCATTTGCAAAGAGTTGCTCAGTTTTATAAGAATGTTACTTCTTTGTTTAAATTGAACACCTTAAAAATTAATTACAAAAACTGTTATCACATGTAGGAGCACATTTTATATGCTATGAAAAGCTTAAGGCAGGTTTGCTCTTTAGTTTTCATAATGAATGCACTGGATGCAAGAGATTAAAGGACAGCAGAATCTATGTGTCCTGGTAGTTTACTTTCAAAAAAAGTGGCAATGAAAGAGATAAATGCAATCCCTACGCTGTATCAGGTGAACCATTTCCACATGGGAGACTGAACTCTGCTTTCCAAATCTGTGGCAAGACCTAAACAGGAATATCTGTGCAAGAAACACTGACTGAAAGGGAAAGAGATTCAGAAAAGAGTTATTTGAGATGATCAGGAAAAAAAGAAAACCCTATCGTAGGAAAGACAACAAAATCTTGGCTGGCCTAGTTATCAGCCCAAGCAGGGGGTGATACACCTGAGGCAGAGCTGCTGCAAATGAAGAGCAGGCTAAATGTTGCCACAAGAACACAATCATACCACAAGTCCATTTAGGCTGAAAATTAGAGTGCTTTCAGCTTGAAAACTGAAGTTTTGGAACATTTTTCCAGCCTGAGCTGAGGGGCAAAAGCATTACTACTGAATTTCATTAATTATGAAAGGAATCAAATGAGGTAGTTGTTTTCAAGAACTGGGGAATTGATTCAATGCTACAAAAAGTCTGTCTGAGGCAGATAATGCTGTGTTACACTTTTCAATAACAGCAACGCCAGTGAATTCCTCTTGGGTGAATCCTGGGCGCACTTAAGACAATGGCCAATGGAATTAATTAAATGGAGCCAAATATCCTCGGTGGTGAGGGGAGCTGCTCATATGTCATAGCTCTCTCTTCAGCATCAATATTTAAAGCCAGCTAGTTGGAACCTTTTACTTAATTGAGAAACAATACAGCATTTAACCCTTTAGTGGTGTTCCACCCTTCGGCTTTCCGAGGCAGGATCTGTTTACCCAGCTCGTCAGCAGGCAGCTGCTGGGGCAAAGAGGAGATCCTACAAAACACACTCCTTTTAATGCCATTAACATGCCCTGTCCAGGAGAGAGTACCCTTAAGTTGGTGTTTAAATATTTGGGGTTGGCTGTCACAATTTAAATTAAATAGATCCTTCTAGCCAGAAGGTTTAAATATATGAGTGATTTCACCACGGGCAAAAAGGTGAGTCTGGAAAGTAGGTATTCCTGTCTAGAGCCTGATGTACAGTCTCTCTAACTGAACTTAATTTAGACTTTATAACCGAAAAACTTTCTTATTTCTGCCGCATTCCTCCCAAAATACCATGAGGATTGCATCTAGATTAGCTAAAAATAATAGTGAAACCTCAGGACATGGTATAGTGTAAGAACTATTTTTCTGGCTACAACCTTCCAATTGGGGTATTTATTCCAATAAATACAGGAAAGGTTCAAAATCGTGCTTAAAGGAGTGATGGACTGGACTGGCTATTTCTGAATAACAAAGTTCAGCAAGTCCTGCTCACCTGCTCTAGTCCTGACCTCTCTCCAAAGCCTGCAGCCTTAAATATTCCCTGTTGCAGTGAGAATGCCTCCATCTCTTTAGGTGTTATCTGTTGTCAGCCTCTTATTCCTGCCCTGTGGAGGGAAAGCATGGAGATGCAAAACCTGGAGATCTACTGACACATGGGGATGGAAGGTCGAGCAGAGGAAACTGCATAGTGGACTGCTTTCAATTATAAAAACTGTGGCATTTTGTACAATCTGCATCAATTAATGTAAGGGAAGGTCTGCTGGTTATGGAACTAAGAGACTGCACCAAAACATGTTGGGTAGGCTTGGAAGTAGCAGAGTCAGAGTAGATGTCTCATTTCAGGAGTCTACCTCACTTTTAGTGCATTGAAAAAAGCCCAACTGCTTGGCTCCAATAATGCCTAAAATATCATGATTTGTTTGTGATTGCTTTTCGAGCAAGTCTGTGTCTGAAAAAAAAAAAAAAACAACCCTGCAATTTTCCCAAAATGTAGTTTTCTTAAGGGCTGTGTCAGTATCTGTGGTTCAGTAAGAAAAGACTTAATGCAATCATGATATCCAGTCTCTACTTGCCTCCATATCAAATCCATCTAGAGTGCACATTCAGGAGTTTATTTTGTTAAGAAAAATACGGTGGTGTCTCTCGCTTCTTTGGAACAAAGAAGAAATATGGATTTGTAACCTTTTCCTTTTCTTTCTTTCAACTTAAGTCCTTCAATAGTGTTTTGAACAAACCTAAAGAGATTTTAAGACAGACATTTTGTATTATAACATTCCCCTGGGCCGTATGTATGATCGTCTTTACTAAAGCTCCTTTCAGTCCCAGTTGAATAAATATGCATTTTATTTCACTAATCTTGAAACAACAGGAATAAAGTTTACCCAGGTCTTTTATACCTCAGAGAACAAAACAAATACTACAAATCTTTAGAGAGAAAGGATATACAAAAGGGCTTGAGGTGAATGTTTCAAAGCAAATACTCTTTAAACGATGTGCAAATTATTTCAGCACTTGAACATGATTTATGAAAGGGGATTAGTCCACTGAAACAAGAACCGAGTTTAAACTGTTGGGTTTCAAAGTCAAGGATGAGAAGTGTTAGCTGGAAAAGGCAGAAGAAACTGGATAGTAATCTATAGTGAGGATTTCTGATTGATTTTCTTTAACTAACTCAATCCTACATTAGCTATCGCTGTCATTCATACTTAACTGTGGTGGGCAGCATAAAATACCTTCTTTTATGATATAATTCCCCATAAAAATGAAGTATGCAATGGCGATAATTAAGTAATAATGAGGTAATTAATAACTCGGTGACTAGCTCTCTATTTACTAGTATGCCCCATAAATGAGCACCAGGAGTGTGAAACAATTAAAGATTATCCAAGCTCAAACAGATAACTTTTCCAGGGGGTTGTGTGTCAGTGGGCAGACCAATGAGTCACAGGTCACATCTATAATAATACATTATATTATATTGTAATATTCCCACATACTCTTCACGTAATGGGTTAGAGCTACTCTTAAGTACTATAAAAATGATCACTTTTATGTAATTGTAAAGATTAATAAGTGAGCTAACTTCTCATGGTTCTATAATGACCCTGCTGTTCTAGTAGGTAAAGGAAAATTTAATGATCCTGCTCAGATATGATTAATATCTAACTTTTTCCTGGCTAAAAATCTGGACTTGGTTCAATAAAAATGAATTAAGTGAACATGCATGGGTTTCCCTGCCAAATGTTTATATGGAAGTTGGATATGCCCAATTTAAAAATATGCTTTTTCAACCCAAATAGTAAACTCTGGAAGGATTTTGGAGAGTGAAGTAGAAATAAAACAAAGAATTAAGGAAACATTATATTATAATTGATGGAAACAGGATATTCAAATTCAGGAAAAAACGTAATTTTTTTAGGACTAGTCACAGCCAGTTGTGATTTTGAGTGCAACATAATCTTCTATTATCAGTAGAAGTGACACAATTTGTTTCTCAATTTGGCATGTTTAGTTTCCCACGTGCCAATATTATTACTTTGTTGCTGAATCAGTATTTTTCTAAATTTTAAGAAGAGATCTTACCTATACTTAATGTGGCAGAGAAACATAAGAGTACAAATATGTAAAAAAAAGTTTATTCCCTGTAGTCCAGATGAGTGATTCCACTCTGCAAACCCAGCATATTGCATTTTCTTTTCCTGCTTTTTTTTAGTCCCTGAAACTGAGTGCATTCCTGTTGATGCAATAAAATTAAATGCCACAAACATACAAGATGCGGAGTGACAAAATTAAAATTGCAGCAGGAAACTGCGTATTTGCAGCTAGTTTTCATTTTGCTTTCTGTTTTAATTGTTGCCATCGGTAATGCTGCACTAATATACATTATTGCTTTATGTTTCTTGGCTTTATTAAAAGTAATAAAACTGACCTATACATAATGCTAACATTGTAATATAATAATAGTCCCTAAATAACATCATTTGGCTTTGAACTTCACATTTAACTGAAATAAATGGGCTGGGAAGGAGAAAGAATTCAGGCCTCACCAGAACTAACAAAAAAAATGGAGTGATTTCCAGCCTCTGTGGCTCTAATTAAAATCATAAAGGTTGGAAAAGACCTCTAAGATCATCGAGTCCAGCTGTCAACCCAGTGCCACCATCATGTTCATCACCAAACCATGTCCTCAAGGGCCACGTCCACACCTTTTTGGTCACTTCCAGGGATGGTGACCCCACCAGAGCCCTGGGCAGCCTGTAAATTGTCCCTCTTTTCAAAGAGGTGACCCTGTGGGGATGAAGGGCTGCCTAAGCTAACACAGAATCCAGCCCTGGATAAGCTTGGGCCAGCAAACCCTCTCTCTACATCCCAAGACGTGGCCTCCCAACCTTCCATCCCCTTCATGTGTTAGAGAGGAAGACAGAAAACTCCCACAGGCTCCTCTCAGCACTGCCTGTAACTACAGTGCCTTTTTCTAGGACATTGAAACTATATTTTCAAGAAATCAACCTTTTTTTTTTCCCCCCTTCTGTTATTACACAGCCAAAACCATGCAAATCCACGTGTTTGTGCCCTGGTGCCCATCCTTTCTCTCCTCAGAGAAACAACAAAGACAGGAGTTCTTTGCCACAGAAGTCCCCAGTCCTGTGCAGGGACAAACTTTAAACCCTCAAACAAGTCCTTGGAGGAAGCTTTAGCCAGGGAAGGACCAAGCAGCACGTGGAGCCAGGAAGTTTTCAAGCTCCACCAAATTCTCCATTTCTTCCACCACATCCATTAAATGACCAAAATGGGTTTCTGCTGCTGGTTTTTTCCCCTCACACTCATTGTACAGACTTAGTTACAAACTGCCTTCAGAACGGATTCTGGATGCTTTAGTAATTAATGAGGGATAAATACATACCATGCTCAAGTTTCAAAATTCAGCCTTCTGAAGAACAGTGAATGAAACAAGAAACCCAATTTTTGTCAACATTAAAGCAATTTTTTGGAAATTTTAAAGGTTCCATCCCAATGACTATAAACTCCTGAATTTAACTGCCTTTTAAGAATATAAAGCAGATTTCAATGCCCAGATAACTTTGTAGCAAATACCTATGAAGGCAAATCGAAATTATGATCCAGAGATTTTGCTTTTTTTTCCATTACTTAAAAGATGCTAGGAGGTGTATTCCCAGACACTGCCATGAGGCCACTCCCTAGGGAAGCCTGCAAAGGCTGTGGCATCCCAAGGGCAGAGCACCACCCTTTCGGACTAAAAGACCCATCACTCCCTGCTGAAAGTCCAAGGAGAATTTAGGTAAAGAAAATATCATTATTTGAGTTGGCTGGTGGCCAGGGTGCCAGGGTAAGACTCTGATCCTTGTGGAGAGAGGAAAGGAATCCCAAGCCTGCTGTTTAACACGCATGACATGTTGGCTTTGCTGTCAACTTTTCCTTCCACCCCCTGCCTTTGTCTGCTTTTTTCCACCTGTTGCAACTTGTCCTTATTCGGGCTGAGAGCTGGAATTGTCTTACTTTGGTGTCACATTGTGTCTGGCACGATGACGCCTGGGGCACCCCGCTACTCTTACTGAGGCACTGAAATGACCATGGGTAGCAATAATGCTGCCGCAACTCACCAAGACGTTCTTTTTCACCCATATACTTTTTTTTTTTTTTTTTAATTCCTAATGCTGGAGTTGTGGCACCTCCAGCTAGAATTCAAAACATGGAGGAGATTTTCCAGGCTGCATGACTAACCACCGGGTTTCGAGTAAAGTGTTCTTGAAGATAAGGAAAAAAATATGCGAGTAGAAACAATAAAAATAATGCAATTCAATCTTATCAATTCAGGCAGTTCCAGCTTTTATGTGGCAAACAAGGAGATCAAATTGCATTTATCTAATATCACAGATTTTTTAAAATGTCTAAAATATTTCATTATTTTGCTTTGGCAACCTAAAGCTGAGGAACAGATTACTGTTCCCACTACATAAGGAAATAACTGACAACAATTAGTATTTATTCTTGTTGCTTTTGTAATAAAAATAGAATTCCATCACTTTCAAGGAAACCTAAAATATTAATAAGAATGTGATGAACTGAGTAAATGTGACGACATAAGGAAATGATGGAGAACAGGTTGGAAATATAGTGCTTTGGGAATGGATTGCATTATCAAGCCTGTGATTGTGCATTTTGACAAGAGCAGCCCTCAGATTGATACGGTAGCCAAAGGGCACTCTTCCTACCGCAGAGCTGTTTGTTTCCATCCAGGAGAGGGGGAGCAGAAGGGGAATTGATCCCCTCCGACAATCAATAGCGACTCCAGCCCAGGCTCTTCCATGAGAGGTCACTCCTGAGGGACAGAATTCCCAGATGGCAGCCACAAGTGGCCCAGGGGACACAAACCACAAGGTGGGTGCATGGGAAGGAAAAGAAGGGCTGAGAGCATCCACTTGGTTTCACTGCCCAAACACAACTGTCCTGACAGCTCCTGTAGTACACACAGTGAGCCCCATGGGGTTTGCAGGGAAGAACAATTCCTGGGAACCTTGTGGTGCACAGACCCTTCCCCTACATCCCAGATTCTTTCCCTACTTCCCATACACCACAACAGCATCTCTACTTGCAGAGTAACCCAGGTGCCTGGTTCCATGGGATATAAAATTAACGTGGCAGAGGAGGGGTTTTTGTCAACCTTATGAAAAAAAACCAAAATACCCCTATGGTCTGAATGATAACAAAAATACTTGGAAATTACAAAGTCTGATGCTAATTTTTAAAAATATCTGTTTAGAACAACACTTCTTTGCATTAGAAGAAGTGGTGTTGCAAGGCAATTTTCTTGCATGAAATGCAGCCTTCTTCTAGTGAAGGAGGCTGCTGGGGTGAAAAACATGTTATTTCTGACCAGCCTCAGCTGCAGAAATTACATCAGTGAAATAGCTGACATCATAAAATAAAAAGTCATCTCTTTCCATGTATTTGAGAACAAGATCACAGTTTTACGTGCTTTGGTAACACTCTCCAAGGCCATCCTTGGTTTCTTCTTAGCTCAAGAAAACTTCAATTAGAGCATGAGTTGAAACCAAACTGGATGAGAAGCCACTGAAAAGCTGCATGACCAAGAGAATGGCCACTCTCTGAACTTTGGAAATTGAGCCTGGCAGTTTGAGGCCGATTTTCAATGAAATCAGTGTCTACAGCTCAAAAAGCATAACAGAGAATTACCATTTGTCCTTGTAGTGCAAGCAGAAGCAATTAGGATTAGACATAAAAACCAAATTCCTGCTACTAAGTCTCTAGGGACAGTCTCCCTGTTTTAAATTAAAGAGTAAATTACTGAAATGCTTTGGTTAGAATGTACCTGTCCTCTATATACTCGTAATGCTTAAAAAAAAAAAGATGCAGCAGTAACAAGTCTAAAACTGGGGTTTTTTTGCAACCCCTACAATGTAGATAAGGTAAATACAAATGAATCTGAGCTGTCTGAATATTTCATTAAAGTTTGTCAGAATGGGAGGGGGTGGGTTGCTAACACATCAGTTGCTCATCTTCTTTGTTAAACTGGAGGAGTTCTAAGGCATCATTAAAAAATCTCCTTTGTTTGGATTTGGCACTGGCAATAGTCAATAACGTAAAAGCTCTATAAAATTATAAAATCGTTAAACTTTGTAAGAACTTTATAAATACACTTGCAGATATTGCACATATCTTTGTGCTCTGCAGTCAAACTGGACAATGAAACGACCACCTGTTAACTGCTAACAATGTGTCATTACCAGTTCTCATGCCTTTTTAAAGCAATTTTGGCTCTAGCTGCCGATAATTCTGGCTACGATACTTGTGTGAACATTAAGGGCACAGAAAGCCAAAGGCAGAAAACTGACAATACAGTTTGTGCTTAGACTACTAATAAGTAAGTGAATAATATGATTTTTCTAATTCCACATAATTGCTTGATCTCAAGGGGCCAAAAAAAAAAAAAAGTTCTGAATACATATTTTAGAAGCAATCCAGTCTACGGTATTTAAATGCAAGCTTCGATTCAGCGAGATTTCACAGCAGATATTTTCACATTTTTTTAATAGTTTAAATAGCCTTTAACAAAACGGAGGTTATTCAGGATTCTCTAAGGTTTGAAAAGAAACATAGACTAAGTCTCTGTCACTGCTCATAGTCACTTTTTCTGTTTTGTCTGACAAATTATCATTTAAAGATATGTGAGAAGTCTAAATAAATAAATAAAAATTCCCTGAGTACTGAGACAGTTTATGGGCACTTTGCTATTAGCTACAATAAGAGCAGAATCAGACCCTCAGAACTCACTGCCTTCTCAGTCTTATTTTTCTTCCTCTGAGAAATGCAAGGTAACACCCAGTGCAAAGATATTGGGACAATTTTTCACAAGCCACATTTAGGCTACTTTATATTTTAAAACAAAAAAACAAAAACAAAAACAACAACAAAAAAAACCCCAAAGAAAAACCACAAAACCCTTTAAAAAAAAGAAACATATTCAAGATAATAAGAAAACAAACCCCAAAATCCTGTGGTCTGTAAAAAGAGACTATTTAATGAGTCTCTATTTGTGTGTACATGCACGCGTGTGTGAATATATTTATGACTGTGTGGATAATTATCATTAAAAATAGCTACGTTGGGTCTTTTTAATGCAGCCCTCTTCCTAACATCTCAGGCTTTGATCCTGCACTGAAATTCATGCAGGCAAATTCCTACAGAGCCCTTTGGTACCTAGAGGCACCTCGAACCAGCATGCAAGTGTGGGGCTGTCACCGCGCTGACATCGGGACCAGGATGTGAACCTCCCGCCAAACAAAGGAGGAAAACAAAAATTCAGAGGAGAGGGGGAAGTTAAAAAAAATGTTGAATGAGGGACTCAGGGTCAGCACCAGCCCCTGCTGCCCACAATCTCAGCACAAACTGGGGAATTCTTTTCAGAGGAGTAAAGCACACCCCTGCTAGTTTTAGATCACTTTCTTTCCTAATCACACTGACAAACGATCGACACCAAACCCTAGAATTTATCTTCTATAAAATTATAGATACATCACTGATTGTTGGCTGCAAAGGATATGTCAATTCTTTCAGCAATTCAGTGTATAAATACACAACAGACAAAATTACTCTGGCAATTTGAGGTATTTTACTAAAATGGAAACAAAGCAACTGCAACAGACCATTAACGTAGGGCTCATGTTGATTATTTTTAAAAATAAATGGCTTAAATAAATGTCTTTGCTCCTAAACAAATTTATTTTGCTTAGGAGAGAGTGTCACCCTTTAAAAGTGTGGAGCTAGTAACTGTCTTTACTTAAATGCAAGTTATGTATATCAGTGCAGAACATATTCAGCTTTAAAATTCTCAGTGATCTTCCTTGCATTCTGTATGTAATAAAAATTATCTTGTCCTGTAATGGCATAGTTATTTAAAAAGAAAGAGAACAAAAAAAAAAAAAAAAAAAAGGAAAGAAAAATGAGGAAATAAAAAAGCCTTACTTAAAGATTTTCTGTGTTCAGGCTTTGGCTCTTTGGATTCAGTGTCTAAGTTATTCAGTAATTCGATGCTGGAGGATCTTCTGAGTTTGAACTCCAAATTTCTCGATGTAATTCTCTGTTCTTTTGGCTGGGAAAAGAATATATATATATGTATATACATATGTGTATGCTTTTAATAAAATTATTATTTGTAAGAACAGAGCAAGAGATTCCAGAATGCCAGTACAGAAGCTCACAGACACACACAGAGCAAGTGTGCAGGGAGTATATAATTTAAGGAAAGTGTAATGCAAAATTTGTCATATGGCAAAGCTTTTATGGCCCTGACAGACTGATCCTAATTTCTGAGATAAATTCCCATTTAAGTGAGGAAAACAAAAGGCCTGCTTCTTTAGGCTTTAGGGACCAAAATTATTTCCACATTGCAGGCTACTTTCAAATGCTGGCAAAGAGGAAGGGTATTTAAATTGCCTTTCTGTTTTAGATAGTTACAGTAAATATTCTTGCAAACACAATTACTTCAAACATCATTGCAAATTTGGGGTTGAATTCTGCTGGTTTAAGCTTAAGAAGTAGTCGGGGGGCTTTTCTCGTATTCTAATTTACTGGCAGACAAAGTGAAAATGAGCGGGGAAAAGAAGCACGAAAAAAAAAGAAAAAAAGAACGAAAAAGAGGAGACGCCGTTTCGGCTGAAGCCACGTCTCTTCCTGTGGCATTTGGTCAGGTGAGACTCAGCCATCCCAACAGCCTGGAAAGCTGCCAGGCTTTTCACACTCGTTCAAAGTTTCAGGGCTGAGAGAGCTGACAGGGATGGAGTGGCCAGGAGTGGTGCGTGGTGACATCCCGACATCCTGTCCTGCGCACTCGGACCGTGGCCAGCACCAGCCAGCCACGGGCCACTCGTGCCCCACCAGCTGCTGCTGCTGTGGCTCTCTGCTGGTGCCACAATATTACTTCAGCTACACTTAAAAAACAAAAAAAGTATATTTATATATGTGTAATCAGGTTTATTAGATGTTTAGTTGAATAATATGCCAAAAAAGATTTTTTTTTCTCCCGAGTCTCCATGGAAAACTCCACCCCAAAATCTTTAGTTGGATATCAATATCCTCACACACCCAATGAAATGCACAATATGAAGACATACATCATCAGATCAAACTTTCCTTGGCTGATTATAGCCTCAGGGTAATAGAATGTTTGTAGCTCTTTAAGGAAACAGTAGCTGTGTTCAAATTAACCCTTTCAAAGAGGCTGCAGATTCCACTGCACTGAAACCTCTGAAAAATGCAAGAAATGGGGATATTTTTCTCTCAACAGATTCTGCAGTGAACAAGGAAAGTCAGTGCCCTCAAAAAAAAAAAAAAAAGAAAATGTTCTTGGATCAGGCAGGGATAGGAGGAAGACGTTTGGAATTTGTACTGAGTGGCAAAAAAGAAAAGAAAAAGCTACAGCTGAAGCTGGTTTGGTAATTAAAAACTGTTTTAATAAAATGCAACCCTGCTTACTTCTAGTAGAAAACCCCCAGCCTTCCTGGGAGAATACCAGCAATCAGTTACAAAGGAATCTTATTTGCTAGTGTTATTCTTGTGAATAAGTAATACAAAAATTCATAAAAGGCTCAAATGTATTAATAGTTCTATTGAAGATTATATAGTGTAGGCTGCATAAACAGAAAATGCAAAAATTCATTAGTTATTAAGTGCTTGTGTGCTTTTACAACCCTCAGCAAGCCAGCATCCTTGTTATTTCAGAGAAATAAATGTAGCGTTCCGTTTCGAGGCAAGAATCAAATGACATTTTTGAGCAACAACCTTGTTTATCTGACATTTTTTAGTAGATTTGCATACATATTTTTATATCCTTCAGAGAAAGGAATGTCTAGCTAGCTGCTGACTGCCTGAAACCTGTAGAGATGCCTGAGCAAATGAAGTTGAAATTGCTACATCTTAATTAATAAAGGTAACAGCCAAAACAAATACATACCAATCTGTCAATTGCATTTTTGATAGCGTGGAACCAATCCAATATGAGAAAGTCGATATCCGACTGGAGCAGGAACTCATTTCCTGACACTGTCGTGATCTGGGGAGGGCATGGGCACACACAGGTGAGTACAGCACGCTCCAGGCAGACGATTTCCCTCTATTTTCCCTCCCATTCCCCCCAAGTGCTTGTCCTTTCTGCCGAGATTTGTCTGCTGGAGTGCCGAGTTACCGAGGAGCTCTGAACCTCTGTCTGAAAACTGTTTTGAATGTGTCAAAACAAACGAGATATTGTCTCAGCAATGCAACCACCGAACACAAATAGTGCAGAAATAACGGGTGTGTGACAAAAGTTAAGAAAAGCCAGCAAACTCGGTGTCACAAGACACAGCTCAAGTGAAATCAAAGCACCCTGAAAAGAAGTGAATGCATCATGAAAATTATTTCCTGCCATTTACAGTTTCCATTTCTATTTTACTAATGTTAGTTTTTGTGTCCTGTACCTCCATTCTTGAATAAATTGCATATTTATTATTTACCTATGATTCCCCCTTTCCAAACATTTTGGTAAAATTAATAATGTCACTCTTCCACATTAAAAAAGGAAATTATCATCAAAGATGGCTGCAGCAGAGTAATTAGGAGCCCATTTATCATGAAAAAAAAAATCCCCAGTTTGTCTGAATAGAAGTCGATTTACATTTTTGACCCACTCACTGGGAATATTTATCAAAAGAATATTCAATCCCCTGATAATCCTGTTTCACTGCCTAACCTAATATTTGGTGGAAATATGTATGTATATGCTGTTGGTCTGAACTTCTGTAAACCACTGGGATAATAATGATACATAATTTTTTATTTTACATACATACATACATACATAACATACATATACATATATACATATATACATATATATATATATATATATATTTCACCAGAGGAAATATCCAGGTATTTCACACAACAGGTTAAAACAACCATTTCACAGATGGCAGAACTAAGGCCCTGAGCTGTGCAGTGCATTGTTCCAGGATAATTCCCCAGATTCCTGGTGCATGTGGCCATGGAGCATCATCTGGGCACAACATCTTTCTGTGTTTGCAGACAAGTCAACCAAGGGCTACATCACCAGCACATTTTGGAAGGGGCAGGAGCTCGTTCTGCCCATGCTTCAAAACAGTTCAGCTCCTGGCAGCTCTTTAACCAAAGTTTTGTTTTTATTTTGCTGCTGTTAAAAGCTGCTTGTGCAAAATTTGGTGGTATCCCCGCCTGGAAATGGAACACTTGGGTCTCCGCGTATTGGGAATGCAGGTTTAGTCTGAATGTTGGAATGTTCACTGGAACATGGGATCATTCAGCACCAAAACCCTTTCAGGTATTTTTAGGGGAATGGCTGAGCATAGTGGACAATAGGGATTTCCTTCTGACAGAACTTTGGGAAAAAGCAAAGCAAAGACCTGGCACAGTTTATTTATGTAAATACATTGACACAAAGTGCTGCTGTTTCACTGCATCTCCTCCATGTCAAGAGTTTTTACTGGAGCAAAAAGGAAACAGCAGATCCTCACCAGCCTGGGTACTCCCAGCATCTTCCTTAAAACTGAAATAATACCAGGAAAAAGAAAACCCAAACCGAAAACAACAGCCTAATGTCGCATTAATTGTCCTATAACCCTCCCTTTATTGAGGAAATGCCTGTAAGGAAGGGTTCCAAAGTCATCAGCATTAAGGAAAATCCCGTCAGTGCAGCTCCAGCGGAGACATCCTGTGGGAGTGCTGCTGAGAATGTGGGAACGCTCCCCTAGTGCGGGCTCGGGGCTGCAGATGTTCATCCCATCCCCTCTGCACCCATCGGGAGCCAGCTCCAGCCACCCCTCTGCTCCCCGAGCTCCAGGGAGAGTTATTTATTGGGGAAATCTCAATTCCCTCGTTAGCCCATGGACATAACGTCAATAGCCACTCGCTCACTCACCCCTCCCTTCACCAAAAGGAAATAAAAATCCCAAATGCAGCTTAAGGTGAGCAGTAGAAAGAGCTGACCTCCAGTTCTGTGCCCAGCTCACACGGCAAGGTTTGGGTTCAAAATGTAAGATATGATATCACCATTTATTAATGTATACATGCAGATATGAATTAGACTAAACACAGGCAACAATTCAATCTAATGCCTCTCTCCCAGTATAAACAAATCATTATTAAAATTATAAAATGGAATAACATTTTCAAAGTAAGAGCAACATATGTAATTAGATTTACTGTATTTTGAAGGCTTAAAAAGGACACAACATAGTTCAGCCTTCCGTTCAGTAAATTCAGGCTTTATTAAAATACAAGTATTCAGCACTGCATAAATATTTGCACTGTATGATATGCAAAAGAGATACTCCATTGCTAACAAGACCAAAGCAAAATACATGTTGAAAGTTTCTTTGTCTTGAATGTGTTATTTTGATAATCATATATTATCAGTGTTTTATGAGCAAATCTGTAAAAACAGATCATAGAATGGAGGGAAGAGAATTCGTTTAAAATATACTTTCTGTAAGATATAGTTCAAGTCCTTTTCTTTCTTTCCTCAGACTAATCTTCAGAGTAACAAGACAGTTTCAAGAAGACTGCAACTGCTCTCTACAGTTTAAATGCATCCACTCCTTAATTACAGTCAGTAATTGACTTTGTTCTGCTCCATTCCAGTCATTCACAGGCAAGTAGTTCCAAAGGCTTTGGCTGGTAAATCCCATTTAATGTGCAGGTTTTCTATCCCACTTTTATATATTACCTCCTTAGGATTTCTGATAAATTACTCTTGGAAAGGATTGCTAAACCATATTTGCACTTTGAACAATCAAATTTTCAACACCCTTGGGAAAAGACATCAGTAAAGAATGCTGGTTTTGACTGAACCTTGTGATTGAACAATTTATGATCACAGCCCTAAATGATGTATAACTAACAACAAGCAGAAATTGTTCAATATTAAGGCCTGTTAACACACCATCCCTGTGTCAGGCACTGCTGAAATAAACAGAGGGGCTGGGAAAACAAATGAAAGACAAATCTGGGGGGGAAAAAAAAAGAAAAATTAAGTGCTCTATCCAGAGCTGCCAAACTCTATTGTGCCAGGTACTTCACTTATTTAAATACCTCCCAAAACCCCTCTCTCTGTGCCATCATTTTTGCAAAGGCTAGAATTAGCACTACCTTACCAGGCAGAATGCTGCTGCTGCTGTCAGCAATAAACACCCACGAGCATTGACAACTGGCATTAACCCTCTGCTTTGCCATGTCCTTCAGGGTGAGGACAGGAGAGCCAGGGTGCCTCAATTCCCTCTTTCTCGCTGCAGCACCAAGTTAAAAAACGACTTCAAAGGCTGAATCCACTCACATGGCAGCTCTGCAGCGAGCTGTAGCACAGCCCTGCTGTTAAGCATTGATCCTCAGAAAATATTGGCTCACTGCAGGTAAATGTGTGCTAAATTCAATGTACTGCTGGGCTGCCAACACAGTGTGGGAAGTGGGGAGGGAGGCAGGTGTGAAACACTTCCTGATATTCTATTTGTGGCTTATTAAGGGTTTCTCTTGTCACCTTATAGAGCTGCAAATGGAGGGTTGAGCTTCTTTTGCATGTCACCATAATGATGCACCAAGGTGGTGTTCAACAAGATCCTATGTTATTAAACAGAAATGTACCCTTTTAGCTCCACAAAATACAGGACACTGTGTCTAATTAATGCCATTAATTTTATAGTATACAAATATACCTTGGAGGCTTACCCAGGACCAACGTGTTTTAAAAATTCTGCAAATTATGCATTTTTCCTGTGCTAGGTTGTGCTCTGGTACATACTGCTGTGCCAGGACTTTCAAATCCTTTCAGATCACCCTTCAGAGCTGGTCTCACAGACTTTTCTTTCACAGTATATCCATGCCAATGGAAAACAGGAGGTAGGAGAGGCATGGAAGAAGATCAGGGTCTTCTGTCCGTGGTTTTCCTGCAAAGTTTGGTCTGGGGACTATGGCACCACTGTGAAAAACATCTCCTTCCTGGTATCCCTCTAGTTCTTTACCAGCACACACTTCTACAGATGTTCTTGCATTTATTTTAGCTGCAGAACAGGGATGGAGGAAATTTCAGTAATCCTACTGATAGACACTCTATGGAGTTATGGGAAAGGGTGATAAATTCACACAGCAAAACAAAAATCCAAACCCATCTTATTGATTCACCCATTTCAAAGTGCACTTATGCATCTCTGGTGGCCACAACTATTATTTGCAGTGATCAACTATTTTAAGACAATGCCAAGAACAAACCTTAGACAATAACAAGAACAAACAGGAACTGAATTCTGTGGGAAAGGAGAAATGCAGCAAAAAATATTTAGTGTGTACTCTGCTACAAGAAAAAGGGAGCAGAGTGAGCAGCCAAGGGAGGGTATGGCTCATGTATAGCTCATGTATGAACACCAAAAAACCATGTCACAGTTCTTAATTCAGCCAAATACTGAAACAATCCAATGTTCATCTCCTCCTGCAACTGGGACATCCAGAAAAATTGCTGGACTATTGAGGTGAAGCTTCATATAACTGACTCCAATGGTTCAGTGCTGGATTATTGGATGCTTTTGGACTGTGGAAACTTCAGCAGTTGCTAATCCAGTGCAAGATTCAGTGCAGAAAACAGAAATTTTTATGCCACCTGGGACTCACACAGCTTGTGGTGAACACTAAGTGATTTAAACTTGGATTGACAGATACCTCTGCGCGCAGAAATTCAATAAAATGTGTTCCTCTTGTTGCACTGTGCATTGGGATTGCTGCCCTTGATATGTGTAGGAAAAAAAGGAAATGTGAGTTGCTGGAGCATTTCTAGCTCCAAAGTTAACACTTCTCCCTTCCCACTGCTCCCTTCATCTCACCTTGTTCTCTCACAAAGTGCTATGGTTTTTTTCTGATCATGTTAATCAACCTGATTCCCCATAATGAAGAGAAATCTGGATTTTTCTCTCTGTTTTCCTAAGAGATTTTTAAGAGATTTTTCAGGATGGGGTCTCTCCATGCAATGCAAGACACCCCATTTGCCATCTGCATGGCAGCCACCAGGGCTGGGCCAGGGAAGTTGTGAAAAGAGTCAAGAGGAAAATAAAAAAAATAATACAAGAAAAGAAGGAAAGGATATTGGGAATTTTCTGAATTTCTAAATATTCATTAAAAAAAATCATTACAAAATAATAAAACTTGAGAATAAATGCATAAACCCTGGACACTCCTGTGTCCACACCCCCAGTAGAAGTAGAATTAATTAAAGTTGGGAGTCATTATGCTCCTTAGTGGTTTAATTAGCTGGATTTGAATTAAACTGGGACAGAGACATGCAAGTTTTTAAAAACACATCAAAAACTCTAACTGCATTTCTGGAAGTTGATCTTAGATTCTTTCTCACAGATAATCCAGTCTCTTGGCCATGTTTATGCTGAATGAGTAAGCAGCCGAGAGGATAAATAAAATCTCTCTCTGTGCTGTAGCATAGTGAGCTGAGTCTAATATTTAAAAAATGGCAACAAAAGAAAACAAAAGGCTCAGTCTTGAGCTGTGTTATATTCGTACAGCATTCACGTACCCATTCCATGAGCCAGCCTATCAAACAGAGGTAGTCATGGTTATGCTGATAGTTAAATTACTTAGAGGACTCTAAGATGTTTATGACTACCAAAGAAATTTCATTATCAAGCAGATTGTCTGTCTCATATTACAGTCTGGCTTCACCCATCTCGCAGTCCTTTGGATGTCGAGCAAAGTTAACATTGAAGTGATGGGGAAATATCAGCTTGAGAGAAAAGGTCTTCAACCAATCTTTCAAAAAAAATGATATTTGTTAAATAATTTGGTGAGAAAGTATCTGCCTTGTGTTCCCAATGTTGCTAGATGTTAAGTAAATATATGCTGATTGCAAAAAAGTTGCTTTGGCAACTCTCTTATTAAAATGCATTTGTAACCCCCATCTGTCATGAAAGTTTTGAAAAGTTTGTTTACTTTGGAGAGCCGCCTTATCCAGGGTTACCCCGGCATACAATGATAGCAGTCTTCAGAAGTTGTGTGAGGAACAAGCCACTAGGGATCCATTTTTGTTTTAATTGGCACACACAAACACTTTTCTGGTCTGTCAAAAAGATCAAGCTAATATGCATGGCGGGTGTTATATTCTCAGCTTTTGGGAGCAGTAAAGCTCCCTTTATTTAAGTAATTTAAATGATAGACTGCAAAAACTTTGCAAGTCAGAAAAATGTTTTATACTTTCTTTGGGAATATTTGTTTTAGGCAACAGAAAATGTTCTACATATCTAAAGATGTTGAACCTTATGTTTTAATTACCCTGTTTTTTCTGATTCTGTAAAAATGACTGTGAAAACCAAGGATTGCAAAGAGGCAACAAACAGGTCCTGTGTTTTCACAACTTCTGCAATATTAGAATTTGTCAGACTGAATACTGCCAGATGTTTATAGGTTATGGTCTAAGCTGTGTTGCCTTGTGGTGTGACTGCTTTGCACATCCACTTTCTGGGAACCTTTCTGGGGTCATCATATCAATGCAACCCCCTCATACACAATGAGTTGCTTCTTAGTGAAAATAAACTGATGCTGGCATTATACACATCAGTGGCTCCAAAATGGATTGAGCTGTCTCAGATTTGGGGGTCAAACTTCCAAGAAACAATAAATTTTAAGATAAAACTGTATTGTACCAGTGGAGATGAAATAATTTTTTTCATGGTAAATTCCTGGGATTGAATCCTTCTACATAACTTAGCAATGAAATAATGAATTCTGTGATGGTTCAGAAGGAAAAATTTTTGAACCAAAAATTTCCCTTCTTCTGTGCCATAAACCCATATTATATACCAGTTTCTCTTGAAAAAATGTATTAATACTAACTAGGTGAGAATCTTCTCCCTGCATAAAAAACCAAATCTTTTCCTTTCCTTCCTGACTGTGACAAATCTCAGATGCAGAAGAACTGACTTTTATCACTTGTGAGGAAAATATTGAACCAAGAGGAGGTCATAATTAAAGCTCATTAAGCCCTGAGAGACCAAAACTCCTTCTTGGATTGGAAATGGAGCTCAGGCTGGGAGTCCAAGAGCTCCTCTGGAGGGAAAGAAAAGTCCAGGAGTATTGGGATGCAGTCACTGATTTCTAGGAATAACTTGTCATTCTCCTTTCTCCACCCACCAGTCCAGGTCTGGCTTTTTGCTGCCTTGGAGGAGTGTGAGAAGAAAGCACATGATGTTTGAGCAAACAGAAAGGTAAGAAAGAGCAAATAATCTCTGCTAAACATCCAGGGAATGTCCTGGGAAAAATTTCCTGCTGATCCGCTGCACTGGTGAAATGCCCTGTGAGAGACAGTTGGAATACAGGGATCAGCCTCTGAGAAACAGGGGTTTCCTTCAGAGGATAAAGAGCAAAAAGGGAAAAGTGAGACAGGCAGCAGATGACCCTCCTGGACGTCAGCCACTTGTGTGCAGCCTGCCGTGTCCCCCCTGCCCGTGCCGCCCTCTGCTCCAGCCCCACGGACGCGCTGCCCTGCCCGCGGAGCAGGAGGGGTGCAGCTCTGACAGCCTTCAGGCCAAAGGCAGGGGAGATGGGAGCCACCACGCTGGGGGAGTGAGAAAGAAGTACCCCCACAACTGGTAAAAGCAAGGGATAATAATTAAGACACAATTCAGTCATGTCTGTGCATAGTGGGAAGTCAGGGAATAGACAATTGCACATTTTGTCCAGGGATGAAGACTGAAGGCAGTGCATGAATGCCTACTGCAAGCTACTTTTCTCCTTGGGGTAATATTTTACTGTTATTGCCTTTGCAATCTGAAGCCATACATTACACAGCCACACACAGAGATATTGGCAATGGTTTCTCAGAGAAGTCCTGTCTTTCTTCTTTACCAGCTGGACAATACCTAGTGATGAATGGTTCTCCTGTCCAATTTTATATGCATGTTATAACACTTTATGATGTATGTGAGTGAGACTCAACGTGATAAGTCCTTGTAACAAACAAAAATATCAAAGGGAGAATGAATGCTCTGCTTTCGGTGCAGGCAAAGATATATATTTAAAATATGTATGTGCTGGGTGGAAAGATTTCATTTTGTTGAAATTCTTATTGTTCTTATTTTAGCCAAAAATTTATTCATCAGCAGCAGAGCATTTCACAGCTACATTATTTGCAGGAAAAAGCCAGTACTGGCTCTTAGTATTTAATTTACTGGTGCATATCTCCTATTAATGAATGCTGAGATTGCACAATAAAGAAAAGGAGATGTTGCTGTACCTGTCTTTATACTTATAGGAAGGTATTTGGCCGTGATTATAAGTGTTTGTAAAACTTTCAAGAATCGTTCCTTGTCTACTTACACTAATGAGAACACCTGTTAAGTTTAGAGCTGCACAGGCTTATTTGCATTGAATTCAGGTTTTTGCATACTGTACATCACTTTTTGAAACAATTAGATGTTTACAGAGAAATACAGCTAGCAGAAGAACAGCAGCTTGAATGCCCTCCAGCCCAAGCCAACGCTAATCCTGGTCTGTGTGAAAAGCAGAAACCTGCTGAATTATAATACCAACACAAATTCAGTGAGCAGTGAACAAAAGTGTACCTGCAAATCCTCTGATAGCAGATGTTTCTTGTGGGGATTGCTACCTGCTGTTGAATAAAGCATCTCTTAGAGATGAAACAGCACTGCTGAATGGGATTTTCATTGTTTATTTACCATTTTCTTTTCATTCTGATAGTTTCTTTTCCCTCTTTTTTTTTTTCCCCTCTTTTTTTCCTGGTGACTTAGAACCTGTGTACTGAGCATGCAGAACATGCGGTCATTTTCCAAAATAGCTGCATATGTAATTTTACTAACTTGCCAAAAGCCCATACAGAAACACAAGATTCCTCCTACTGCTCGAGATACAAAATGCTGTCTCTGCAGCAGAGGGTTTTGTGGCCTTGGGCAAGGAGGCAGGAGGTTCCTTTCTATAAAACCAGGTCTGCTGAAGGGTAAGTGCAGCATCCTGCTGTGCCACAGCCATGCCAGATATTGTCTGATAACAAAGTACAACATCAAAGTTGGTCCATGATCTGAGACACACTCAGCCAGCTGTGTCAAGTTCCTGAGTGGTGCAGGCTGGAAAATATACTGGTTATTATCTCCCCTTGCATGCAGGGAGCAAACAGTGCAGGACACCTAGGGTTTGCCTCTTTCCACCTTTATTTGTATGTAAGTACTAGGAAAAGCTAAGCAGGATGAAAAATGTTTTGGATACAGCTATTGCATCCATTCAAGAAAACAGTTCCAACTACAACAACTGGTAAGATTTCTATTTTAAAAAGTTATTTAGTGCTTTAATAAAAATGATGCTGATGAGATTTAGGACAAAGACAGATGAATCTTGTAACCTAACTAAATTTTAGTTTCTGAGGAGTCACAACCTAGTTAGGAAGCTTTTATGGGTAATACAGGTTCTTTACTGAGTACAGAAGAATATGGATATTTCAAAATCCTTGAATGTTCTGGGTTTGAAGGGAGATTAGAATAATTCCATTCCAAATCCACTGCTATCAGCAGGGACATCTTCCACTAGAGCAGGTTGCTCAAGGCTCCACCCAGCCTGGCCTTGAAGACTTCCACGGATGGCGTATCAATAGAGTTCCCAAAAGATCAGCAGGCTATGAACCTCACTTACCCAGTTCTGATATTTATTTCTTCTGGGAATGATGCTACATTAAGTAATAAGCAGCATCACAATACAGATAGCACGAGACAATTTAATTCAAAGCATAATATCATCTAACTTTTGAAATTAGAGATTCTTATATTCTAAAAAAAAAAAAAAGTATCTTTTTATGTCTCCAAATAGTTGTGATAGTCTCAGACTAGTTTTTAAGATATGGAGGATCCTTGGATTTTTTATTTAGACATTCTGGAACTGCACTGACAGCACTGGAACTGCACTGGCCTTTAAATTTATCAGCTGCTCTACGTGGTAATGACAGCAGGTTACTCAAAATGTTATTTAAAAATATCACATAACCAAAATATTAAATATCTCTTCACAATAGGTGTCTAAGGGGAGGTTTTCTAGGAAGGGGGAATATAGCTCAGAGCTCAGGGAATTTCTTACAATAATTGTTTTTGGTCAGCCAGAGGTCATTTGGTGAAAAACTACAGAAACATTTGACTATGCAGCTTACAAGCAAGAGAACCGACTTGGATCAATTCTGTAATTTTTAAAAATACAGTGAAATTAGGAAAAAGCCACAAGAATCACATACCTCCTCTCTAGGTCTGAGTTTCTGGTGTACACTGGGATATAGCAAACACCAAATATTAAAAGCTAATAAATAATTTTAAATAAGCAGTTCTTTAAAGTATCAGATTTTTTTAATCATGTAGGCATTTCTCATTACAAATGGTGTATTAGAACAGGATTTATGCATTGACATCTGTCAGTCAAGCTTCTGGCTATCACACTGGACAATCTGGAGGGGCACATCACAATGTGATGTGGCATGCAGAAAATTTGAAAAACTCCACTTTTCCACAATAAAAACCCACCTTCTAGTTTTAAATAGAGTGAATGATTGCAAAATATTTGGCCATCAAGACTGTAAAGATTGAGGCTGGGTAATCAATAATGTTTGTGGTTGAATTACCCACTGATAACAAGTAATTTCCTGCTATCCTTGAGGGGAATTGGGAAGTGGATTTGGGGAACTTGGCAGACTCTCTCTCTCTTTTCTAAATATGCTGTGTCTGATACCTGATATTCTTTTCTATTGCAAGCTATGGGATGATGCACTATAGGAGAATGCAGGTTTGGGGTAACAGCTCACTCAGGAATTTTATTCCCTAAATATAAGGGAATCTAAAAATACACAAAATTGTCAAGTCCAGGAATGGTTGGGTATTTGGGGTTCAGCTCCTCTGTGCCATAATCATAAGGCCATATTTATGTGAATCCCTTCAATACTATTATTTTTGCTCCATGTCTAGTCATTAATGAATGCACAGTACACATGGCAAGGAAATGGAGTGGTTTAAAACACATCATGGCCTCCTTGTCCAAAGGTGTCACCTTTGCACATTAATTCAGGCACTGTGGATGATGTGCCAAGAGACTCGTGGTTATCCAGTAATCCAAACTGCAGACCCAGAAGGGCCATAACCAGGGCACCTCCCCACAGGCCCCAGACCCACGTGTTCCTTGCCCTACTCAACAAGTTGTCAGAATTTTGGGTGCATTATCACTCTCCCCAAACTCAGCGGCACATGATGACTCAGAAGCAACACCCAGCCAGTAACGTGGACATTAAACTGTGAGGCAAAAGAGAAAACCTTAAGGAAACTGGAATTTAAGACCTGAGTTTCTACAAGTGTTATGCTTCCCTGTCTTATAATCCTTGACCTAACCCTTGCACTGTTCTGCTGCCACTAAGATAATTAAGAACGCTATCAGATTCTTGGTTCTGACAAAGGAAACTCATGAGCCACTTCCCAGAGATTTGGGGTACTAATTCATTAAACCAGAGCTGGGAGAGCTGACTCTATTACTTGTGCCTGTGAGCAGAGACATGTAAGTGAGTTTGAACTATAAACAGAACCAATTACATTAACATTTCCCAACGCTTTCAAGAATCAGACTGGAAGCTTTTATTTGTTTCGCAAAAACCGTGATCCGCTATGCTAATAAGTCTAAAAATTGATTAAAAGAAAAACATTCAAAGCAGAACCTGGCAGTAGAGCTTCTTATGTGCTTCCCTTTCATCTGCTGGAACACGGTAGCCCTGATTCAGCAAGGTACTTCATTAAGCAATAGGCAACGAGCAGAATCTGAGTGCTTGAGCTGTTTGCAGTCACAAGAGTGAAATGAGCAAATCAGCCCGAGCGAAAAATAGCAGAAAAGTTATATTTATTCACAGAGTGAATATTTCAGGGAACAAAAGATATGTTAGTGACAGTCAGTAAGAACTGCATGTAAATTAACAGCAGAACCACAAGCAACAAAGTTGGCTGTCATTTGTAAGCCTAGCAGCAAAAGAAAGCTGCACCTTCCAGCCCAACTGAGAGGAGACAATACCTCATCAAGGAATTAGAGGGGGAAAGGACCAAAAAATAATTACAAAAAAACCCCCCACCACCTATTGGTTCCTTCATTATTAGGAGCAAACCCACACTAACCTTATATACCTACTTGGAGAACACAGTTCCAGGAAAAAAATATTATTTTTTTTTTCAACTTTGGCTATATTAGGAAAAACACAGCCAGATTACCTTGAAAATAATGAGAGAAAAATAATAACTTGGTAAGAAATAGTACCTAGCTTTCAGCTAAACTCTTACTGCCAACAATCCCCACAACTCACTCTTTTCTTCCTGAGAACAGATGAACTGATTCTCTATCACAGCCAAGCTCATAATGTCTGAGATTAACTAGAAGTCACTCACTTAGAGAATGACCTTACGCAGAATTAAGCCATAAATTAGATACTGCCAGAACTTGAGAAATAAAAGAAGAAAAAAATTGCTGAGAGTTTTTAGGTGTTGAGAAATTCAATTATACCATTTCATCTCTTATTGAAATGCAAACCCACAGGCTGAAAGCACAGAAACGCACCGTAGCCAAACAAAGTAGCGAGAAATACTAAAATAGGTGAATATTTATCAAACCCCTCACTTAACAAAGAAGGAGCACTGATATCCGTGTTATTTGGAAAGCTGCTTTTGTCGACGGAGGGAACAGGATCTCAGTTTCACGCTTAACTCCGAACGATAACTCATTCCCGGTTCTCGCTGCTTTTGCTCGATGACAGGTCATTCACCTCACTACTGTCATGCGTTACAAAAATTAGCAACCAAGCAAATGAATCTAGCTCAGATCCTATGTTTGAACTTGCTCATTTGCCTCCATGCTCTATTTCCTACTAGAAACCCGTTTGCTGCATCGCAGGACCAGCTTCACAGCCGACACGGAGCAGGAGAGCCGGAGAACCTTGTGAATTTTCCCAATGTATCAGACTTACAGAAACACCTGTGCTAAATAACTTTGTGCTGAGCTACTGTGAAAAGCTGCAGTGTTAAATAGCAATCACAGTTTCTGATTTTTCACTGAGCTGGTTACTCTTCTGCTAGAGTCCTCTGAGCTGTCATGTGGGGCGTGAATGGTCCCCATTTTAATCTGATTGCCTTTCTCGTTATTCAAATTGTTAAAGTCATAAATTTCTTTATTTATCTTGAAGTATCATTATATCAATACAATGGGAGTTGAGCAGCAGCTGATAAAGTTGAAAAGAATCTGTTTATAAATGCCTTTCATTTCTGAATTAAAACTCTTCCTTCACTGGCTGCTTTAAGATAAGAGGGGTTGAGGAAAATATGAGGCATTTGATTTGATACAGGCTTAAAAATGTTTTTTCTCTTTAAAAATATCCCAAATAGAGTATGCAAAGACATGAGTACTTTAAAATTAAATAAACTCAGAAAGTTGCTGCTGATCCATCCCTTATTAAGGACTGTGGCATTTGTGTGAGGAGCAGCTCTGATTTCCATTTTACAAGGAAACTATGCCCTTAAATCTACGCAAGCAGTTAAAAAAGATGCATTTGCATGGATACAGAGCTCATTATAGGCTTTAAGCATGTTAATTATTAGATGGAAAACTTGTTCAAACAAATTATTGACTCCGTTACTGAAGATCCAAGAGATAATAAAGCTCTGCAAGCAGGTCGGGAAAGTTGCAATCAGGTTTATTCAAGGAAAATCTCACCTGGTGCTTCCCAAAGTGGTAAATAGCAACAGTACCAGGTCTGGGAGCAAATATCAAATACCTGCACATCCCTTCACACCTCGGTGGAAAAGAAGGTAAAACCACTGTGCTGTCATTCATGACAAGATTAAAAAAAAGGATTCACCTGTCTTATCTTTAACCCCTTCACATGTGTTTGCTGCCTACACAAACCAATCTGCAGTTCTTAAGTTGCTAGAAAAATCCAGGAAAGTGGGAACTGAGCTGTTGCTAATATTGATTTATCTTTAGTGACATCTCCATCATCATGAGTAGAAGACTGGAGATACGTGTAGATGCTCCACTCAAGCTGGAGTGAGCCTAAACCAGCCAAATCTTTGGAAACTGGGCAGGGAAAAAAAAACAAAAACGAAAGTCGCGAAAAATTTACCACTGCTGCTTCCAACCAAAATTTCAAGTAATTTCTGATTTTCCCCAGGCTCCAGGCAAGCGTGCACGGCTCATGGTATTTAAATGAAGCTCCCACAACATTTTGTGGCAACACGGTATTTTGTGGGAGCGAATGCAAAACACAGCAGCAGCACCACTGTAAACTTTGAAACATTTCAGAGAACATCAAGCCCCAACTGCGCTGCCAATACAGTTTTAAGTCAACGTAGTGAGTTAAATTATGCAAGCAACCGTTTCTCACACGAGTAGTTCCAATGGTTTCAGACAAGGGCGATATCTGTGATCGAAAGAGGATGCTCAAAAAGTATAAAAAAGAGTGTTTTCCAGTGCAAAGGAGGTTGCAACACCCAGACTCGTGTTTAGGTAGGTTTGCCTGCGCTCTCATGATTTCCATTTCCTACGTGAACTGTGTTTCAAATCTATAATTCATATAAAGGGAGAATTTCAGTGTTTTTCTTTCACTAAACAGCCTATTGTGAATGGCTCCAGGACAACTCCCCCAGCCAGGTAATTTAAACTGCAGAAAAGACAGGCAGGGATGTTATTTTCAACAAGGTCCCAAGGTGGCTTTCAATTCAGAAGAACAATTGACTGATGTTTCTCTGTTTGCTGCCAGGAAGCTCTATGTAGTATTTCTAGAGCTTTTTCTCTACTCTACCCAACATGTGGGCTCAGTGTCAAGCTGTGAGTTTGTAAATCTTTTTCAGCACTTACCAGAGCTCAACATGAATTATGGTATTGCCAAATCTGCTTTATGCGGCTTTTTTTACACGAGAAGAAAATGTATGATTTTATGGTCAAAAAGAAACATCTACATGCTTGCAGTGGGAAAATGCAGTCAGTTGGGATTGAACCTCAGGAAAAAATATTTCCCCCTAACCCTAGTTCTTTACTGCCTTCAAAGTTTAGAAACTTCTGGGCTGTCGAGCTTTACTTGGTACCCCTGTTTTTTCTCTGTACCTTTACTAATTATGTTAGCTAAGATTTTATTAACTAAGACTTTATTAACTAAGCTTTTATTAACTTAATGCCTATTGGAAAAATCCCTGCTAGTTTTGTGGATGATTCTCCCTAAAACATGTGTTATTTTTTAATAAAATACCTTCCTTTCTGTTGAGGAACAGTTAGCCCAGGAGGTAAATCAGCCCTTTTGTTGAGGGCTAATAAACTTTGTGCGTGTGCATGTGTGTGCGTGTCTGAGTGACTTAATACCATTATAATAATATTATATGGCAGGCAAAAATATAATGAAAATGATAATTTGCCAAAAAGATTTAAAAAACACTGAGGTGTTACCTATCAAAAGTTCTCCTTCTGTCTATGATACAGCACAGATTGCAATCGTGACAGTAAATCTGGTGCTATTGTTAATGCCATGGCACTTTGGTTTTTGGCTTGCTTCAGTCCAATCTGTGACATGCTTGTGAATATCTTTCTTCTGTTCTGTCTGTATGGCATATGGATTTCTGGGATACAACGTCAGACCTATCCACATAACAAGTGTTCAGAGCACCTTATCATTTTAAAAAGCCAATTACTCAAAAAGACAAATGTGAAATGTTTCACATTTAATGATGAGCAAATCTGCAAAACAAATGCAATTTTGCTTCATTTGAAAAAGTTTAGTTTAACTGTAAATATTGCAATGGAGTCCCTAGCAATACACACCATGGGTAGGGACAGGCTCATTTTATGCATATTGTACATCATCACTGTCACTTAAATCTGCAAGATTTTCCATGCTAAGTTGTTTTAAATAAATAGAAAGAAATGAGATACAAAAGAGTGAAATATATGCTTCTGAATAGACTGTAAAAATGTCACTGCTAGCACTGAGCATTGGACACTTAAAAAAAAAATATTTTGAAAGTCTCTCCCAAAAAAACGAAAACTGCATATGTCTACAGAGGTAAAGGTCAGTAATGAAACAATTAACAGCAAAAATACCAATCCATTTTTTTAGAAATATTTGTCAATATATAAAGAATGTTTTGTACTGCACAGAAGTGCTCAATTAATCCTGGTTTAGTGTCCGTATGTCAGATTCCCAGACTGAAATGATGTCAGCTGAAGAACTTAAATACACACAGGTTCAAAAGCAAGATTGTGCATACACTTCAGGACGGCAGAAATCGCTGCTTTTTGCTGCACTACTAATACAGCTCATGATTCAATTAAATTCTTAAAAATGTGCATAGTATACATCCTGGACCACTGCATTCAAAATACAGTGCAGTAGATTATTTTTTTAAAATCAGGCTATAGGTGCATGTTTATGCCTCCATGCCTGAAAAATCTATAGGCACACACAGACCTGCCACTGCTACAGATAACTTAATGCTTGTCAGTTATCCAAATTGTAGGTACTGGGCACCAGGGAAGAAATTAAAATGGTTATTGCTAATATGGGAGCATATTGGGCTAAAAGTCAGGGAGAACAGTGATATTAGTGGGAGTATTTGACTCAGCAAGGCAAATGGATTTATGTACAATATTTAAAATAAATGGGAAACATATAAACAGATTTTTAATATTGGATATTTTTGTGAGTAATTTGATTTTTAAACCCCTTGCACTAAACTGAGAACATTAGTAACAAAATACTATACAACATGGGAAACTGAATGCAGCTGGCACTGGTAATTTTAGAAGAAACTAATCTTGATATTTATAACATCATGTAGCAAGCGGAACAGTTTTACCAGGCTGGGAATGTTGAAATATAAAAAAGTTCACCTTTCAGCTATTGTGCTTTAGTTCTACTGCACTAGGGAAAAAAAAAATAAAACAGAAATCAGCTGTTGCAGTGCAAATTTTAAGAAAATTTATTATGATATATAGCTATGGAGATACCTTTTTTTAACTGCCTGTACATGTATTGGTATATTAAATTTTTGTAATACAGTTCAGGGATTTTATAAATACAGCTGAAAAATCAGTTCATAAATTATATTTAGAAAGCCAGAAAACATGGTGAGCTACAACATTAGATAAGAACCTTGTTTTAAGTACCTTCCTTTTAGTGTTTTTTTAAGCTTTTGCTTTAGCTTTTGATGTTTTTACCTGTAGAATGCCAGACATAATGAACTAATAACTAAAACATAAAAATGGGTATTTGTCCCTTAATCCTGGAAATAGCTGTAATAAAAATTTCCCCAGATATTTTTTGCTATTGCTGCACATCAATGGGCATAAGTGTACATATAAACCTCTAAGAGAATGTAATTGAGCTCACAATTTCATTATGGTATTTAGTTTCTACAATTTTGGATTGTAAGGGGAAAATAAACATTCATAAAACATAACACACAAAGCCATTTCATAAATTAAGCTGTATAATGTATTTAAATCCAAGTGATTTACATCAGAGGTTAATTTTTACCAGCATCTTTAACGTTCAGGGGCAATGAAGACAGAGGAATAGATGGTTTTAAAATGTGGGACTTTACTAAGAGCCGAGATGTGAATTTGCAGGGAGCTGTGCAGGCTTTCAGGCTGCTTTTATAGTACGTGTTTTTGTTTTTCTGCTTCTCCCTTGCACACCCACTCACCAACTTCAGCGCTGCGCTGCAGATTTGAATGAAGTGAAAAGCTCAATGGGTAATTGTCAAAATACTTTCATTTCTCCCACTTTCACACAAGAACCAAATAAAGCCAGGAGAGACTCCCGCTTCCCACAAACACCCAGAAATCGGCAGCATTCCACCTGGAGCTACCGAAGAGCACAGCTGAACCTCCCAGATCACAATCTCCCTTTTTTTTTT
>VWZP01005996.1:75174-88650 GCA_013396995.1 Dicaeum eximium | reverse complement strand
CTCCTTTATCTGCCCTGACCCCCCCAGATGTTAGCACACTCCTTTATCTGCTCCCTGCGTGTGGCAGCAGATCTGTGTGTGTGACACCACAAATCTGCACCTCAGCCCCCTGCCCTGCACTCCAGGGAGTCACTGGGAGGGACAGGATGAATCCCAGATGTTGGAGAAACATGGCAGCACTTCGTGGATCACAGCTGGGACAAATAAACCCCAAAATTTTGGTGTTTATTTGGCACCACAAGGTAAGCCAGTACTTTTTATGTGGAGGTGGGGACACATTTTCATTTAATTTCTTTTCCAAGCTCATCTCTTGAAATTATTTTCTCTTGGAATAATCATGGAACAATTTTTTAACTGAAGGTTGAATCCTAGCTTCAAGGTAAGAAACTTTTCCATTTTCTCCTCTCATCTCTTCTCCTTTTCTCCTCAAATCATCACCTGCACCTAGAATGCTGGTGCAAACACTGGTACAAATTTAGCACTTTCTGCATTGTCAGTTATGGTGAAAAATTTTTTCCCCAGGATATTTTAGGGCTTTGGCATCAGCTCTAGAGCAGATTACATTTTTCTGTTGATAATTTAGGTCATTTTTTTGTCTGGTTTGATGTTCTGCAAGATTACAAAGTTCAGTGGATGGTGCAGTAATACCTGGATGTTGTTTTAATTCGGAAAGAGTTCTGCCTCCCTGTTTAATATCCAGACACAAATACACCTTCCTGGTTTGATGGTGAGATCTCCAAGCCCTATTTTCCCATTTTTCCAGTGGATGTGGTCACTCCATACCCACTAAACCTCAGCAGGACCCAAACACCAAGCCCAGTTCTTCCAGGGAATTTGATGGGGCTGAAATTTTCCATAATCCAAAGAAAAATCCCATTATTTCTCCAGTTCTGGTGCCCTACCCTGTGCTAAACCCCAGTGACAGAGGAAAAGCTCAACCCCATGTCCCCATCCTGGTGATCCAGCAGGTGACAACAACAGCCTTGGAAATGCCTTGGGATCTGCCAGGGATTAATCCATTCCGCTGTTCCTGCTGCACTTAAATGGGTGAAACATTGCCCTGTGTGCCTGATCCATGCTCAGCCTGGTTTGGAATTGAGTCATGACCCTACAAACATGAATTGAGTCATGACCCTACAAACATGAATTGAGTCGTGACCCCACAAACGTGAATTGAGTTGTGACCCCACACTTGTGAATTGAGTCCTGACCCCACAGACCTGAATTGTGACCCCACAAATGTGAAATGAGTCATGACCCTACAAACGTAAATTGAGTTGTGACCCCAGAAACGTGAACTGAGTCGTGACCCCACAAACGTGAAACCACCGGGTTCTGTAGGAACAATGAGCAGTGCTGGGCTTGGCTCCACCTTCCTTGCCTGCAGATGTTGTGTCTGTCCTGAGCACTGCCTCGACTCATCCTAAAAAATGTTCCACACCTGTGCAAGCACTTTCAAACGTGCCCTATGGCAGCACGCTCACCCCTCCCATTTTTATTTATTCATTTATTTATCCGTGCTAACCCAGAGTAAGATTGAAGCTGTTCAGGACCTGAAATTTCCCAGTTTTCAGCCCATGTGGAGCATCCTTGTTTCTGTCAGTGTGAAACTTCTCTGTGTTGCTTCACCTTTGGTTCCCAGCAGTTGTTCCACTCACAAATTCACTCCATTATCCCACAGTTTCCTGTTTGCTGTAATGAAGACAACTGGATTTTTGATAGTCTATTAAATGGTCTATTAAATAATGTGGTTGCTGGAGGGACCCTGGTGATTCTGTGTGGAGTGGCAGAGTAATAACTCTGTGATTCAGATGCTGCCTGGATTTCCTTTCTATTCCAGCTGTTGGAAATGTTTTCCTGAGAGTTTGCATAAATCTTCCTCCTTCTCAGCTGGCCTGCAGCCAGCACAGATCCACTTGTTCTGCTGGAACCTGGGATATTCAGCAGATGGGGAAGCTTCCAACTGTTGGAATTGTCAGTCCAAGATGCAGACGACAGGATGGCCTGAAGCTAAAAATAATGGGTTTGATTATAGGCTAAAACCTGGATAATTATAAAATATAAAATCTGGATATATAAAAAATTATTCTCCATCTGGATTAATTCAGTGAACAAAGGTGTATTTACCTTTGTGATGGGACAGCAGAACTCCTCTAATCTTGCTCCGGGAATATTTTTGGGCAGCTCTTTATATTTTAGTTCCAACCCAAACTGGATCTCCATATATGAGGTACCTTAAAAGCCTCCTGAGCACCTCAGTGTTTAGGGTTGTGCCTTCAGACACAGCAGGGATAAGGTTTGATAAGGCTTTCACTGATCCACAGGCTGTGGGACTCGCTCGTGTTGGAGCAGAGCCTGAAAATGTTTCTTGTCTCAAGCTCCAATACTTGAAGATCATGACTTAATTTCCCTTGAGGAGCCTGATCCCAAAGGCACCTGCTGGGATTCCCATTTAGGGATTTTTCTGAATTGGGGATGAATTCCCTCTCTGGCCAGTGGCAGTGGTGCAGGCCATTGGACATTGCTGTAATAATGTGTATGTGCCACTAAAATGATTTAAAAGTTTTTCCTTTTCCCCCCGTTCTTCAGTTTTTCTCCCCCACCCCTGAAATATTGCATTCACATTCCAATTTGTGCATTATTACCCCAAATCCTCATCATGATGTGGCACCACAGGAAGCCTGTGCAGTGAAATATTGGGTTTTTTCCAGCCAGTGTCCGTTCTTCACTGGCAGATGGACTTTTACACAGAGAGGGCTGAAAATGAGCAGCATCAAATCCCAACACTCCTTCCCTTTCCTGTTCCATCCGAGTACAAACAACTGGGCCTTAAAACCACTCCAAATGCCACGACAGCAGCCACAAAGGCAACTTTCTGTACAGTGTTTCTGTTGGGGAAGGGTTTCATTGGTGTGGCTGTGGTTTCCATCTCCAACACCTCAGCAATTGTCGTGTTCTCTGTCCTTTGAACTGAGCAGGGCAGAACTTTGCTGCTTTGGGCTCATCCAAAGCTCCCTTGGGTTCTGTTCTGCTCTTCCTGGGCTCAGAGATGCTCAGAAGTCCCCACATTCCCAGGGTAAGGACTTGTTTCACCCCAGTGTTGGCTTTCTGTCCTCTTGGGGATTGGAACATCAAAACCTTTAAGGTTCCTTCCAACCCAACCCATTCTCTGATTCTGTCATGGTTTTATGGAAGGAGAACGACAGGAGTTCCTTTCCTGTGGTTGGATGGTTTGATAGCACTGTTCCCTTTGCCATCAGCTTTTATTCTGTACATATTATTTTATTTCCATTCTATATATTTATATCTCTCTTGGATTCAATAGATAAATTGATTTCAGGACAGACATGACATTTCTTTTCCAGAACACCTGTCAATGTTTTTACTCACGGGTCTCATTTCTCTGGTTTTCCTTATCCAGGGACTCTGGTGGAAGAGCTGAGACCCTTTGGATTATCACCTTCCACCCTCCACATCTCTTTATCATCCTGATTCCTTCCTTCACCATAATTTTCCTTGTAATCTGAAAATCAGTGTGAAACTTCTCTGCTGCTTTCTTTCCCTTTCTCTTGCCCCAAGGAATTATTGGATATTTCTTGAGAGCTCTGTACATTAAGACTTTATATTTGTGCTTTGTGTTGCTGTCTCAACACTTAATTTATTTTAGTGTTTTTGTGGTGACATCTCAGTATTTTCCATTTATTCTGCAGGATCCATTTCTTTAGTACATTCAGAACTTCCTGGTGAATTTAGAACCCAAACTGCTGCAAATTCCATGGATCAGAGACCTCCAAAAGCACTGCAGTTCTGGGAGTCCTGGGAGTGCCCTAAATTGCTCAGAGTTGTGTCTTCAGAGCACAGAGGCTCAGAATGAAAATTTTGGAGTGGTGTCTGCAGAGTTTGAGGCTAACACTTTTTTTTTGGTGCTGATTTTGTATAAACTCAGCACCTTCCTCTCCTCCTCAGCGATGGGGCTCACACTGAGCTTTGGCTGAAGCAGTGACATCACCCTTCTGAGGAATTTTCCAATTCAGATTTTGGGTTCTGTACTTGCAAAAAAAAAAAGAAAAAGAAAAAAAGCATAGTCAGAGACTGAGGTCTGTCCTAGAGCCTGGAAATGATTTTATTCTGTTGTTTTTACCTGATGGGACTTAATTCTTTAGAAACCTCGTCCTTATTGATCTCAATCACCTCCAATTTGTTTGCAGCATTATTCCAGTTGGAAATCCCATTTCCCTGTGTTAGCAACCATCCCATGGATTTGAGCTGCAGGCTCTGCTTCCTTCCCAGGCTCACTGGATAGCTGGGAAGGAATTATTGGCCATGATTGGATGCAGCTGGTGCAGCTCTTGGAAAGGCTGCAAAACTCTTCTGAAAGACTCTTCAAGATGGTTTTGATAAATCCGAAGTTGGAGAGTTTTTATTTGCTTTCCATTAAAAAGCTGTAAAAGAGACAACTGCTCATATGTTGCAGGAGGAATTCCTTTACCCTGTTGAGAGATGGCAGATGGAAAACCAGGAATTTTATGTTGCAGTGATAGCTGGCATGTTGTACATGTTAATGTCCTGCTTCCCATCTTCAACAAATCTCTAAATTTGGGGATGAGACAGCGGAAAGATTGGAACCTGTTTCCTGATGGGTGTTTGGGGCTGCTCTGTGTGTGTGACCACAACTCCCTGACTCACCCACTGCTCGTTTTCCCTCCCAGTTTGGACACCCAGGGAAGGTCTGACTCCAAAGTTTGCTCTTTTGTGGTCACTGCTGGTGCTGCCAGGGGTTCCTGTGTCCCCAGGGTGGGGTTTGGGGTCTGTTGTCCACCCCGTGGTGCTGCTGCAGGAGGGTTTTGTCCCCTGGTTGCTCTCCAGGCCAAAGGCAGTGGACAAGCTGAACAGAACAGCTGCTCCTGTTGCTTTTGCTGACATTCCAAACCTGCCTTTCTGATGGAACAGATAATTTCTGTGGCAGCCCAAGAGATGAGATCCTGATTTCCCTGAACATCTCCGATGGATATGAAGGCAATATTTTGCTTTCTCTGATTTATGGGACTTCCTTGCCAATGCCAGCAGATCAAATGGATTTTTACTTGAGATTATGGAGACTCGTTACAGATGTACATTTATTTCTCTCTCCTCTGCTCCTCCAGAAGATTTGTACATCCTGGCAGACACCACAAGCTTTTGTTTTGGGTTGGGAAGAGCACAGAAAGGGTTTCTGCTACTGTTTGCATGAGCCACAAGAGCTGGAGCAGCTTTCCTTGGGCTTGCCACTTCCTTAGGATTTGCTTCTCTTCTCCAGTCACTCGGATGGAAATTTTATTCCTTTCAGTTTGGTTCACGATGTTTAGTGGAGCTCTGAATGTTTTGTCACCTCGTTTTCAGGTGTTTGGCACCAAACATTGGCTGAGAGACTCCCCTTAGTTTGTCTTCATTTGTTTCTTTGTTCCAGCCTTTCGTTCCAGGGGTTTTTGGGCCGTTCCCAAAGTCAGTGCAGGGAGTGAACCCTTGCCAGGGGACGGCTCTCCCACCCCCATCGTGTTCCCACACCTCTTCCCACTCCTGGGAATTCCAAAAGCAGTGAAACACGGCAGATTTATGTCCCAGAGTTGCTTTTTATGGGATGCTGGCGCTTCACTTCCTGTACCCTCCACAGGATTTATCTGTCCAAGGGATCAGGATAAATCCCCAGGTGTGGGGTGGTCCTGGGACACCCACAGACACCTGAGCCTCGTTTGGGATTTTGGGGGAGCACAGGGGGCTTGGGAGACCTGGGGAAACCCCAGGGATTGGTTTGGGGTCTGCTCAGGTGTAGCAGTGCCTGGCGGGGAGGGATTGGCCCCTTTTTGGTGAAGGTTCAGCAGGAGCTGGGGATCCTGAGCACTGTGAGGAAAGGCTGGGAGAGCTGGGAATGTTCCCCTGGAGAGGAGAAGCTCCAGGGAGAGCTCAGAGCCCTGCCAGGGCCTGAAGGGGCTCCAGGAGAGCTGGAGAGGGACTGGGGACAAGGGATGGAGGGACAGGACACAGGGAATGGCTTTAGCTGGGAGAGGATAAATTTAGATGGGATATTGGGAGTTAGGAATTGTTCCCTGGGAGGGGCTGGGATGGAATTCCCAGAGCAGCTGTGGCTGCCCCTGGATCCCTGGCAGTGCCCAAGGCCAGGCTGGACACTGGGGCTGGGACACCCTGGGACAGTGGGAGGTGTCCCTGCCATGGCTGGGGGTCCAGACATCCTTTAAAGTTCCCTTCCAACCCAAACAATTTTTATTTTAGGATTCTTTGCCTTGCTGCAAGCCCAGCCCACGATTATTAGGGGGGCAAAGGGGGGAGCCGAGCACAATCCCGACCTCGCCGCAGGACACGGCCCCGTTCCCAGGTCCGGGGGGATTTTTGGGAGGCTCCTCGCTCCCTGCTCCCGCAGCTCTCCGGGAATGTGCAGCGTTCCCAGCCATCCACCCGATGGCAGCACAGCGATGGATGCCACACTCCCGGCCCTCTCTCTCTCCCACCGAAGCAGCAGTTTAAAAAAAACCACAAAAACAAAACAACAAAAAAACACCCACAAAAAACCCCACAAAAAACCAAAACCCAAAAAAACACCCCAAAAGAACAAACAAAANAAAACACCCACAAAAAACCCCACAAAAAACCAAAACCCAAAAAAAAACCCCAAAAGAACAAACAAAACAACAACCAAAAAACGAAACAAAACGAAAAAAACCCCCAAACACCCCCCAAAACAAAACAAAACACCCCACAGAAAGCCCCAACTAAATAAAAACAAAAAACAAACAAAAAGCAACAAACGAAAAAACCCCCAACCGACCAACAAAAAACCAAACCAAAAACAAACAAAAAAACCAACCAAAAAACCCAAACCAAACCAAACAAAAGAACCCCCAAACAAAACAAAAAACAAAAAACACACACACAGAAAACCCCAGAACGAAAAAAAAACCCCAAACCAAAACTAAACAGAAAAAACCCAAATAAAACAAACAAACAAAAAACCCCCAAACAAACAACAAAAAACCCCCAAACCACCAAAAATCCATCGCAGCAACCCAATCAAAATCCCCCCAAAAATAAACTTTTTTTTTTTATGTTATCCAACATTTTTTGTTTAAACTCCTTGTTGAGCTGTATACATTTAGTAAATAATTCCCATAGTTCTGACTTCTGGAAAAAACGCTGCAGCACATCTAAAACAGACCTCAGAAACTCCCAGCATGTGGCCAAAACCCCCAATTTCTGAGTGGATGAAACTGGGATTTCCAGTTCAGCCTTGTGCAATTGCCACTGCGTTAAGTCATGAAGGAGGGTAATACAATGTACCATCATTTCCAAGTAATTTAATCACCAAAACTAAAAATTTGGAAGCAAACAGATATTTTACTTAATAGAAACCATCTGCACTGTACAGTAGGCAAATTGTATAAAAATGAATAAAACTGTCTCTGGAGGAAAATGACTCAGGCACCAGCTTATATAATGAAGATGTATATGTGCCTTTTAGCATTTGCATTGTCTATTAGAGTAGGTAAATCGCAGTGCTGGTGTAAGGAAACAGCTCCAGATTTTATTGCCATCCTGTGACTGATGGCAAAGGCAGCAATTCCTTTAGAGGGGCCTTGCTCCACACCCCAAATGCTCTGGATGGGAAACCTTTACAGGTGGGGGCACATTTTAGGCTTTTCCCCTCAGTTTGGCTTTTTTTTGCTTGGTTCAGGCCTGGCTCATTTAGGATTTCCAAGGGAGNTGGTCCTGGGACACCCACAGACACCTGAGCCTCGTTTGGGATTTTGGGGGAGCACAGGGGGCTTGGGAGACCTGGGGAAACCCCAGGGATTGGTTTGGGGTCTGCTCAGGTGTAGCAGTGCCTGGCGGGGAGGGATTGGCCCCTTTTTGGTGAAGGTTCAGCAGGAGCTGGGGATCCTGAGCACTGTGAGGAAAGGCTGGGAGAGCTGGGAATGTTCCCCTGGAGAGGAGAAGCTCCAGGGAGAGCTCAGAGCCCTGCCAGGGCCTGAAGGGGCTCCAGGAGAGCTGGAGAGGGACTGGGGACAAGGGATGGAGGGACAGGACACAGGGAATGGCTTTAGCTGGGAGAGGATAAATTTAGATGGGATATTGGGAGTTAGGAATTGTTCCCTGGGAGGGGCTGGGATGGAATTCCCAGAGCAGCTGTGGCTGCCCCTGGATCCCTGGCAGTGCCCAAGGCCAGGCTGGACACTGGGGCTGGGACACCCTGGGACAGTGGGAGGTGTCCCTGCCATGGCTGGGGGTCCAGACATCCTTTAAAGTTCCCTTCCAACCCAAACAATTTTTATTTTAGGATTCTTTGCCTTGCTGCAAGCCCAGCCCACGATTATTAGGGGGGCAAAGGGGGGAGCCGAGCACAATCCCGACCTCGCCGCAGGACACGGCCCCGTTCCCAGGTCCGGGGGGATTTTTGGGAGGCTCCTCGCTCCCTGCTCCCGCAGCTCTCCGGGAATGTGCAGCGTTCCCAGCCATCCACCCGATGGCAGCACAGCGATGGATGCCACACTCCCGGCCCTCTCTCTCTCCCACCGAAGCAGCAGTTTAAAAAAAACCACAAAAACAAAACAACAAAAAAACACCCACAAAAAACCCCACAAAAAACCAAAACCCAAAAAAAAACCCCAAAAGAACAAACAAAACAACAACCAAAAAACGAAACAAAACGAAAAAAACCCCCAAACACCCCCCAAAACAAAACAAAACACCCCACAGAAAGCCCCAACTAAATAAAAACCAAAAACAAACAAAAAGCAACAAACGAAAAAACCCCCAACCGACCAACAAAAAACCAAACCAAAAACAAACAAAAAAACCAACCAAAAAACCCAAACCAAACCAAACAAAAGAACCCCCAAACAAAACAAAAAACAAAAACCACACACACAGAAAACCCCAGAACGAAAAAAAAAACCCCAAACCAAAACTAAACAGAAAAAACCCAAATAAAACAAACAAACAAAAAACCCCCAAACAAACAACAAAAAACCCCCAAACCACCAAAAATCCATCGCAGCAACCCAATCAAAATCCCCCCAAAAATAAACTTTTTTTTTTTATGTTATCCAACATTTTTTGTTTAAACTCCTTGTTGAGCTGTATACATTTAGTAAATAATTCCCATAGTTCTGACTTCTGGAAAAAACGCTGCAGCACATCTAAAACAGACCTCAGAAACTCCCAGCATGTGGCCAAAACCCCCAATTTCTGAGTGGATGAAACTGGGATTTCCAGTTCAGCCTTGTGCAATTGCCACTGCGTTAAGTCATGAAGGAGGGTAATACAATGTACCATCATTTCCAAGTAATTTAATCACCAAAACTAAAAATTTGGAAGCAAACAGATATTTTACTTAATAGAAACCATCTGCACTGTACAGTAGGCAAATTGTATAAAAATGAATAAAACTGTCTCTGGAGGAAAATGACTCAGGCACCAGCTTATATAATGAAGATGTATATGTGCCTTTTAGCATTTGCATTGTCTATTAGAGTAGGTAAATCGCAGTGCTGGTGTAAGGAAACAGCTCCAGATTTTATTGCCATCCTGTGACTGATGGCAAAGGCAGCAATTCCTTTAGAGGGGCCTTGCTCCACACCCCAAATGCTCTGGATGGGAAACCTTTACAGGTGGGGGCACATTTTAGGCTTTTCCCCTCAGTTTGGCTTTTTTTTGCTTGGTTCAGGCCTGGCTCATTTAGGATTTCCAAGGGAGGATTTGCTACTGGAGTTGTATTTGGCAGAGCTGGTGGGTAAGTTTTAAACAGGTCCTTTAAACTGATATTTCAAATTTCTCCTTCAAACTGGTCCTTTAGTCATGTCCTTCAAACCCCACCCAGCCTGTCCCAGACCCCAAATGCTCTGGATGGGAAACCTTTACAGGTGGGGGCACATTTTAGGCTTTTTCTGGGGAAGGATTTTCCCCTCAGTTTGGCTTTTTTTGCTTGGTTCAGGCCTGGCTCATTTAGGATTTCCAAGGGAGGATTTGCTACTGGAGTTTTATTTGGCAGAGCTGGTGGATAAGTTTTAAACAGGTCCTTTAAACTGATATTTCAAATTTCTCCTTTAAACTGGTCCTTTAGACATGTCCTTCAAACCCCACCCAGCTTGTTCCAGACGCAAATGCTTTGGATGGGAAACCTTCACTAGTGAGGGGATATTTTAGGCTTTTTCTGGGGAAGGATTTTCCCTCATTTGGGCTTTTTTTGTTTGGTTCAGGATTTTGGACAATTTGGGATTGTCCAGAGAGGATTTGCCACTGGGTTTTATTTGGCAGAGCTGGTGGATGAGCTTTAAACAGATCCTTTAAATTGGTCCTTTAAAGTGATCCCTTAAACTTGTCCTTTAAACTGGGTTTTGAAATTGCTCCTTTAAACATGTCCTTCAGACTGGTCTTTCAAACCCCACCCAGCCTGTCCCAGACCCCAAATGCTCTGGATGAGAAACCTTTACAGGTGGGGGCACATTTTAGGCTTTTTCTGGAGAAGGATTTTCCCTCATTTGGGCTTTTTTTTTTGTTTGGTTCAGGCCTGGCTCATTTGGGATTGCCCAGAGAGGATTTGCTACTGGAGTTTCATTTGGAAGAACTGGTGGATGCATTTTAAACACAACCTTTAAACTGATATTTTAAATTTCTCCTTCAAACTGGTCCTTCAAACCCCACCCAGCTTGTTCTATGCCCCAAATGCTCTGGATGGGAAAGCTTCACTAGTGAGGGCACATTTTAGGCTTTTTCTGGGGAAGGATTTTCCCTCATTTTGGCTTTTTTTGCTTGGTTCAGGCCTGGCCCATTTAGGATTTCAAAGGGAGGATTTGCTACTGAGTTTTATTTGGCAGAGCTGGTGGATGAGCTTTAAACAGGTCCTTTAAACAGATATTTTAAATTTCTCCTTTGAACTGGTCATTTAGACATGTCCTTCAAACCCCACCCAGCCTGTCCCAGACCCCAAATGCTCTGGATGAGAAACCTTCACTAGTGAGGGGACATTTTAGGCAGGCTGCTTCCCCTGGGGAAGGATTTTCCCCCAGTTGGGCTTTTTTTGCTTGGTTCAGGCCTGGCTCATTTAGGATTGTTCAGGGAGGATTTTCTAGTGGACTTTTATTTGGCAGAGCTGGTGGATGAGCTTTAAACAGGTCCTTTAAACTGATATTTCAAATTTCTCCTTCAAACTGCTCCCTTAAACTGGTCCCTCCAACCCCACCCAGCAGAAGGTGCAGGTTTGGCTGCTCCCTGCTGCTGGCACCTCTCCCTTCCCCTGCTGTTGAAGGACAGATTTCCCTACTTTTCCAAATATTTATTCCCTGGCATTCGGCAGCTTCCCTAAATGATGGCAAATAATATGAATTATTCAACCCCAGGGCTGCAAGAGCCCGCCTCCAGCCTGCTTTTAAAATGAAGTTTAGAAGAGCCACTTTCAGGGGCTGGGATTTAACACTGGAAATAAATGTGCCCTGCCTTAAAAGCTTCGTGCTCCTTCCCCCAAATCCACAGTGAGATCTGGCGAGAAAAGCAGGAATTTTCTGGCACATTTTTTAACAAAGGAAAATCCCAACTTCCCGGTGATATTTGTGCTTTTGCTTTCTCAGCTGGAAGGTGGAAGGATGGGGGGGAGGAGGGAAACCTGGGTGATGCAGAAGCAGCTTTATTTTGGCTTTGGGAAGAGCAGGGAGGCAAAAGCAGGATCAGTTTCCCCTTGAATATTAAAGCATGTTTGGTGACGAGAACATTTCACATTAACAAATATGTAAAGTAAAAATACGTCCCAAAAGACCGAGACTTCTGTGAATTTAAACCAAATTAGATGCAATTTTCTGCCCTGATATTCTCACTTGCTGTTGTTGTAAACCCCAGATCCTCACAAGCCTCACCTGCCCCGGTGCTGGAGCCTTGGAGCTGCTGTTTCACACCTGGAACACAAAACCCCACCAATATTTTGGGTAAAAATCTGCTTTTTTTTTTTTTTGGTTGTTGTTTTTAATTCCCTGAATGTGTCTTTGGGTGTTTTTGATACTCCCCAGTGACATTTGAATGCAAAAGTTCTTTTAAAAAGGAGCAAATCCTTGGGATCCAGAGGCTGGCTTTTAGCAAATAACAGTGTCAAGGTCAGATTTGGGGATGAGTTGTTTAAAAATGGATATTTAGGGGGAAGATGTTTTTGGGGGGCTCAAAACCACCCTGGTGAAGGCAGTGGGAGCCATTCCTGACTTCAATAACCTGGGTTAAAAACTTTTTTACAAAAAATCCACACAGATTTTAGCCCAGACTTGCTGCATTGGGAGGAAATGAGGACATCAAGTTTAGAGCAGGATCTGTCCCATGCCCTTAAATACTTTATTAACACTATTTTATTAATTAACATCCATTGCATTCATGAAAAGGAAAATGTCTTTGCTTGCCCACTCAAATATAAAAAATTCCTTACCTGTGTTTTCTTTTTTGTAAAAATATAACTCACTTTGGGAAATCTCAGTTATTTCCTTTTTTTTTTTTTTTTAAACTGAGAGATGTATGGAATTTCAATCATTACAGATTTGTAATATTCAAAATATAATATTTTGTGTGTTCCTAAACCACAGGCAGAAAGAGCAGTTTATCTTTTTATTTTTAAATTTGGCGATTAATAGCCAGTAAAACATGAAACTCTGAAATGTAAAGAGCCCCAGAGTCCAAAAGCACAAAGGAAATGGCTTCAGAATGAAGACATTTATTTTCTTCTTGCTTTCTTGTCCCATGGTTTATTTAGTTTCATGTGATTTGTGCCAGGACAAAGTGTGTTCTATAAACAAAAAAAGGGAAAAGGTTAAGCCAGTAATGAAGTGCAATGATAATAAAAAATAACGATGATAAAAAAAAATTATTAACAAAAAGAAAAGAAGGGTGAGGAGTTACAAATACAGAGTGGGTGAGACAGTGGGACCCCAAACAACAGATTGATTAGGGAATTAAAATAACTGTGTTTTTTGGGGGAAAGAGGAGGGTTCGCAGCTCCAGCCTCGCTCCGCGGAGCAGCAGCACCGATCCCAAATCCACACGATGGCACTCTTCAGCTTCCAAACAATTCCATCCCCAATCCCAGCCCTTCATCCCAGCCCGGCTCTTCCCCTGCCAAAGCCAAGGAGGAGCTGGTGAGGGGGGACAGAGCACAGGACTGGGAGTCCCCACTGAAACCCCAAAGTGCCCAATTGTCCCCACGGCGGGGCCCGCTGGGACCGGGAGCTGCATCCCGAGGGATCGGGGATGAGCAGGAACCGCGGGGCAGGGAGGGACAGGGGGACACCGTGGGGCAGGGAGGGGGTGACACCGTGGGGCAGGGACAGGGTGACATTGTGGGGCAGGGAGGGACAGGGTGACCCTGTGGGGCAGGGAGGGACAGGGGGACATTGTGGGGCAGGGAGGGACAGGGGGACATTGTGGGGCAGGGAGGGACACGGTGACACCGTGGGGCAG
>VWZP01005996.1:49633-74635 GCA_013396995.1 Dicaeum eximium | reverse complement strand
AAGAGAAGAGAAGAGAAGAGAAGAGAAGAGAAGAGAAGAGAAGAGAAGAGAAGAGAAGAGAAGAGAAGAGAAGAGAAGAGAAGAGAAGAGAAGGAGGCAGGGGGTGCTGGGGCAGATCCTGCCCTTCCCAGTGCAGTCATTCCACGGCTGCATCGCCCTGTCCGGGAGGGATGTGAGCGCTGTCAGAAAATTCAGCAAATCGCTGCACACCAGCAGGGCCGTGGAAGCAATTCCTGCTCCTTTCTCCCCTCTGCCCTCCTGCCAGGAGGGTTTGGGTTTGTGCTCAGCTTCCCTGTCGGCAGAGGTTGCTCTGGCAGCAGCCTGAACCCCGCTCACAAAGCTCAGCCTGATGTTGGGTACAGGTTGCTGACCTCCCGTGTTTTCCTGGCAGGGGAAAAAACAAGACCTTGCTCCTTTGTTTCCTTCTTCACCTGAAAGGATCCTCTGCCTTTGGATACAGAGCTCCAAATTCTCCAGCAGGTCTTGAGCACCGGCGCTAAAGGCACTGCTCCTGCTGGGCTGCCTGTGCCAAGCTGCTGTTCAGGGGAAAAAAAAAAAAAAAAAAGGAAAAAAAAAAAAAGGAAAAAAAAAAAAGGGCATCTAATCAGCAACTCGGCCAGGAGTGAAGTTTGGAAGGTTCCAGCAGAGCCCCTCTGTCACCTGTCCTGATACAAGGAGCCCTCACTGCAGGAGTGGGAATTAATCCTGGAAAAGTGGGCACAACCCCTTATTAAAAACTCAGTGGCAAAGGGTCACTGCGACCTCAAATCAGGGGCAGGCAGAGCACAAAATTCTAAAAAAAAAGGGACAGATTTCTGACTCTTACACCAAATGAGCCCTTTGTGGGGATGCTTTCCTGGTGCCAGTGTGACCCACATCCTAAAGGTACAAAAATGCACATCCTAAAGGTACAAAAATGCACGTCCTAAAGGTCCCAATATAATGCAGAGCCTAAAGGTCCCAGGGTAAGACATATCCTAAAGGTTCCAGTCTCCAGTGGGAGAGGGGCTGGTACCAGTTTGGGTGGTCTGGAGACCAAAGAGCTCTTCCCCCATGCTGGGATGTGCCCAGTCCTGGTGAGTTTTGGGGTGTCAGGGGGAAGCAGGGTGGGTTGGGCAGGGCAGGAACTGGGAATGAAGATTCCCAGCCCCAGTCTGCCCTTGGCTTCCTGGTGATTCTTCCTGCAGTTTCTGGGTGTCTGTGAGGGTCCTGTCCCTGCTGTCACCCAGCACCCAGAGAGGGGCTGTGGGGAGAGAGAGGCTCCTGAGCTGTGCTGGATGGCATCTCTCAAAAACTGCCAAGCTGGGGTTAGAGGGCATCCTCAAGGGAGTGTCCAAAACCAACACGATTATCTTGATTATGAATATTTGCATTGGCAGAGCTGCTGTGGGTTTGTGTGGAGAAGCGCAGTCCCTCCTCTGCTCGGTGCTGCACGGCTGCCCAGCCCGTGGAGCAGCAGCTGATCCAGCTCCAGAGTGGACAATCCTGTTTTTTTGAGTTTTCCTAAATGTCAGGAGAGTTTGTGGTGCAATCTGTGTTAGTGGCACCTCTTTTGGGGCAAATCCTGACACTGGCCCCAGAATGTGGTGCACTGATCCTGGTGTAGATCACCTGGATCTTCAAAGGAGAGGCAGGACCTGCATTTCAGATGGCTGTGGGAAATTTGGGCATATTTTTCCAGCATTCCTCAGTATCCTAGGCACCTTAATTCTCTGTATTTTCCCTCTAAAATCAGTCAATTTTTGCTGAAACTTAGTCCAGTGTCACTTTTTAGAAGCGCCCCCAACCTTTACAAAACAATCCCCAGCACTCCAGGGGTTAAAAATAATTCACTCCTTGAATTTTTCAGCTCTTAATTAGACAAGAGATTATTTGGACCAACCAGGAAACAATCATTTGGGCAGGGTTCACTCTCTGGGTATGCTCTGCCTTTTTTTTCCTAAAAAAATCCTTCTGTTTTGATTTTTGGAGCATTAGCAGGACAAGTATCATCCCTGGCTCTCTTTCTTTCTTTCTTTCTTTCTTTCTTTCTTTCTTTCTTTCTTTCTTTCTTTTTCTTTCTTTCTTTCTTTCTTTCTTTCTTTCTTTCTTTCTTTCTTTCTTTCTTTCTTTCTTTCTTTCTTTCTTTCTTTCTTTTTCTTTCTTTCTTTATTTTTTATTTTTTCAAGTGTTATAGTGCATTTAATAGAAATAGAATGGAGAGATTTATTGCTGGAGATAAAATTTTGTACTGAAATTTTGTACTGAAATTCCAACACTGGGTTAAGTTCATGAGTTCTAAAACTCCACTTTTTTAATTGCTGGGCACACCCTCGCCGTGTTTTCTTGCTAACTGAAGCAGGAAATCGGGTTGGTTTGTAAATATGGGGTAAAAAAACATTAGAATGTGCATAAAGAAGAACTTGGTGTTGTCTCAAGTTATTGGCAGAGCTTTTCCCTGGAAAAATCCGGGCAGGGGAAGGCTGCAGGGACTCTTCAGTGCAAGATCTCCCTGGAGGTCACCTGCATTTTGGGCTGGGAGGGAGTGTAATTTATTCCAGTTCATTTTGGGTTGGAGGAGCAAGAGGCACATTCACCTGGGGGCTGCAGAGCTCCGGGGGTGCTGGTTCCAGCCCTGCACCCCAATCCTGCAGCTCAGCCCTGGCTTTGGGGGGCAGGCCTGGGCTCCCCAGTCCTGCTGAAATGCAGAGTGCCCAATGAATGGCAAAAGTGCTTTTAAAAGTGGCCCGTGGAACACTTTGAAAATATTAATTAGTGTGTTGAAGCATTCTGCATAGCATATCATAGTAAAACTGCTCCAGGGGGTTGCTTGGAATGAATTATTAATATGAATCCCTCTCTCCCTTATGCTTCACACCCTGATTTTATGGGACTTGGCGTGGGTTGGGGTGTCTATTAGATTCACTTATTGCCTGTTTAGTGGGAGTACTTTGTAGACTGCATCAAAAGGTCACTATTATTTTTTTTTCCAGAATCCCAAAATTTAATCAGTGAAAGCGACTAAATTCCCCCTAACGTGGAAGGAGAGCTATGAAGAAAAAATAAAATAAAAAAAAGAAGCAAATCACCACAAAGCTATGACTGAAATAATTTCCTGTGCAGAAGGGGAACAGGGCCAGGCCCTGGGCCCAAGCTGGTTTAGGAGCATCACTGTGGGGTTTTACAGAGGTGAAATGCACAGCCACATGCAAATCCCACCTCCAGCCTTGTCCAAACCACTCCAAGAAGAGCAATTCCACTAAAACACTTTTGTAACATGTTCATGCTTCCTTCACAGCCGTTTAGATGCCTTGTACCACAAGTAGAGAATTCATTAAATTCACAGAGCACAGCTCCTTCTCCCCTCTTGGCTTTACAATATCACAGAGCTGAACCTGTTAACCTAACACTGAAAGAGAAAAGCTGTGCTTTAAAAAAAAAAAATTGTTTTTCAGCTCTTGAGGTCTGTTTTGATGAAGTCCCTCGTGTGCAAATATAAATAAATCCATAAAGTAATTTGACTTTTAATTCATACTTGGATTATGGAAATATTTGTATTTGCATGGCTGCTAGACTGAATTACAAAGGGGTTTGAGGGTCCAGTTTTCAGTCGCAGAAGAAAAGGAAAAGGAAAATGATGGTTTAGGAAACAGAGGCACCTGTGGCCCAGAGATTGCCAAGGGACAAAGGGCTGTGCCAAAGCCCAGTTTGTTATCACAGAGTCCCAGCCTGGTAGGGGTTGAAGGGAATTTAAAGCTGATCCCATTCCAGGGACACCTCCCACTGTCCCAGGGTGTCCCACTCCCAGTGTCCAGCCTGGCCTTGGGCACTGCCAGGGATCCAGGGGCAGCCACAGCTGCTCTGGGAATTCCATCCCAGCCCCTCCCCACCCTCCCAGGGAGCAATCCCTTCCCAAAATCCCATCAAAATTTACCCTCTTCCAGCTAAAACCATTCCCCTTCATCCTGTTGTTATCCCTACTCCTCGAAGGCTGAGGGACACTGAGCTTTGGGCTCTGGGCTCATCCCACATTCCGAATTTCCAGTGGCTGCAGCACTGGACTGAGCACTGGAGATGGAGGGAACATTTTTCCCATGATACTAAACAAAACAAAACAAAAGAATAAGAAGTTGATTTCTGCATCTGAAAATAGATGCTTAAAAATAGATCTGTGAGGCACCTTTGAAAGTCCAAGGAGATGGAGTTTAAGCTTTCTCTGTAAGAAGCAAAGGGAAAGAAGAAAGGGAAAGCTGCTCACAAACAGCAGTGACATTCTGGAAACAGAAAGGTTTCAGTTTATTTATGGTATTAAAAACTTCAGGCAGAGTCATCATTTTAAAAAGTAAATCACAGAGTGAAAAATGCCAATGAGATTATTAATATTGGCTATTTTTTCCTCTTTCTTTTTAAAATTGTAATTAAAAAAAAAACCACCAAAAGGTGAGAGACTGTATGTTCCACTGGAGCCTAATAGAGAGCATAAATCTGCACCATCTGCAGAAGTTTGACACAGATTTGCCTCTCTTGCTGTACTTCCCAGGAGTTCTGAGCTGCAATTCCTTGTTGATGACAGCTCGCTGCAATTATGACAGAAAGCAATCATTAGCATCAGCCCTTCCTTACTTTTAGGAGAACCAGCAGCTTTTTCTTTTTCTTTTTCTTTTTTTTTTTTTTTTTTTTAAATTTTTTTTTTATTTCACAAAGCAATTCTGAGAACTCCCCCTGCTTTAGGAGTTCAGCTGATGATGGATTTTTCTAAAGAAAGGATCATCTTACTCTTTCTCAAGTTGTGAGTGTTATTGGCTCTATGAAATGTCTTTTTTTCTGCTTTTTTTTTTTCTGTTCCAGAGGACAAACGTTGCCAACTGATTAATATTTTAAGCATGTAGACAACCTGCAGACCTTGCTCTTCAACTCCTATTTCTCCTTTCTCCCCTCCCCAAAAATGGTTTGGCTGCTATAAACTCATTGTTCAGGTTTCCTACTCCCAGGTGAGACGTGATTATTTATTCACTTCATGTCACTAAAATTCAGCACATATAATTCCAGAAAGAGTTCAGCAAACAGTTAAAACAATACCACGTGGAATCTCTGTGGAGTTTGGCTGAGATTTCAGCTCCTTGCTTAAAATTATGTGGGTCAGCCTTACGATGTGGGCAGTGAATAGGAAAATCTGCTGCATTTCAGGCACTGAATTTTCGGTGTCTTTAAAGAAAATGTTGGTGATGTTTAGTGCAACAACGCCTAGGATGCCAATTTAGAGGTTTGTGTGTGCTCAGGGTAGTGCAAAGCAGGTTGTACTGTGCACTTCAGCTCCTCTGGATAATTCACAGAGATTTGTTTTTATTTATTATTCAGATTTGGATTTCAATATTGCGCATTCTCGTGTGCAGGTGTAAGCTGAGAAATGGAGAGTTTTGGTGAGAAAAGAGAGATAAAGGAGCTGAAGAAGAACTTCTAGAGGCCTCTCTGTGCTGCCCAAGCCCCAAATCCATGATGGGTTTTTGTGGACCTTGAGGCTGGGTGAGAGGAGCCACCCCAAAATTGCACCAAAAACTGAAGTGTTGGTGTTTAAGCTGAAAAAACCCATCCTGATAGAGCTTTTCTCTGATAAATTCTGCATTATTTCTCTTCATAGGATGTATTTCTCCTCCCATCACTTCTGTTTGTTCACTGGGGCTACTTTTGATTTATATCTACATGGGAATTTCACTTTGGACTACTTTGAATAGGCACCAAAGCCAGCCTTTAATTTTCATCATTCATTGTTATTTGAATGTCCTTCTTCTCACCCAAAGTTTCTCCTGAATTGTTTGTTTGACTTTACTCTTGTTGAAAGGCTCATGGGAATAACTTCTAGAGTACAACAGACATGGCAAGTGCAGCAGAATAAATTCTGATTTAAAAATTAAAAGGAAATAGAGAATTTCTTCATATTGAGAGTCCTGAATGGCAACTGTCAGCAAGTAAATTGCAAAAAAGGAGCTGTGCAGACTTCACACAAGTTCAGAAAGATGATTCTTCTGCCAATGAATGTTAGGGAGATCTACAGTTCAGAAAAGGTTTAAATTAGAAAGGATTCAGAGCTATAAAAAACATATTTATGGAAAAACTACTTCTGCGCCTTAAAAGTTCTCTCTTTCTTTTGGCTTCTTGCGACTCTAATTCTGATTTTCCTCCTGCTCCCTGGTGATGTTCAGTAACTCCTCATCAACTTTCTGCTTTCACTGCGATCAGGGACCCATTTAGGTGCACTCAACCTGGGCCTACCTGAGTTTTTCATCTGCAGGCAAGCTGGGTTTGTGCTCATTTTAGTGATAAAATCTGCATCTTAAATATTATTTGCAGAGTTCCACACATCTGTTGTAAAACCACAGATGTGCCTCTCCGTAGATATATATACTTCAGTATGATATATTATGTTTTATAATTAAAATTTTATTGAATTTTAATATAAAAACAAATTCATACATTAAAAATTAAGTAGAGAACAAACATGTGTGGTATCAGGAGGATACAAGCTCCAGTGCTGTAGGACAACAACATCTGACCCATAAAAACCACCCTGCTTTACTTAAAAAATACCTTTGTGGCTGGGAGATTAGTGGGATATATTATTGAGAATAACAATATTTGGGAAAAATAATATTGTTTTGTCACTTCCATTGATGAGGAAAGGAGCAGCTTTTGAAATCCCTGTATTAAACACTGGAAAATAAATGGATTTAGACAGAGCATGGCCTTCCAGCCAGCAGAGAGAGTTATTTGTGGGATAAAGTCAATATTTTAGAGCAGAATAAAGGGCTTTATTTCTTGCAGTGTCCAGGGGAGCACCAGAATTTGGATACTGGAGATCTGAGCTTGAATCCAGGAATAACCCAGGCCTCACTTGCACTCCTTCCCTGGGCACAGGTAAGCACTGGTTACACAGAGTAACTTACTCCTTGTGGGATGTGTGTCAGGAGAGATGGGGAGACAAGAGCCTGGAGTGCCTGGAAGAGGGGGAATGGTTTCAAACCATTGGGGTTAGGTGGGATTTTGGGCAGGAATTGTTCCCTGTGAGGGTGTAAGGCCCTGGCACAGGGTGCCCAGAGCAGCTGTGGCTGCCCCTGGATCCCTGGCAGTGCCCAAGGCCAGGCTGGACACAGGGACAGAGGAAGGTGTCCCTGCCATGGCAGGGGTGGCTCTGGGTGGGATGGGATGGGATGGGATGGGATAATGGGATGGGATGGGATGGGATGGGATGGGATGGGATGGGATGGGATGGGATGGGATGGGATGGGATGGGATGGGATGGGATGGGATGGGATGAGTTGGATGGGTAAAATGGAATGAGCTTTAAGGTCCTTTCCCACCCAAACCATTCCAAGAATTTGTATTTCTGCGATAATTATATCCTACACTTCCAATGTGAGACAGCCCAGAGCAGCTCACCAACAAGGTTTAATTTTTATATCACTGTCAACTTTGGGGATAAAATTGCAGTGTGGAGAAAATGAACGACCCAGCTTTGGTCAACAACAGGGACAAGCAGATGTTTGATCTCCACCAGTTCCAGCTCATGGACACCACCCTGCTGTCCCTCCACTGATCCCGTTTCTCCCTGATAAAAAAGCAAACCCCAGCACAGGATGTGTGAAAGAAAACAGCACTGAAATATTTGAATGCCGTTACATAAAGGGGCGATCAGCCTTTGCCTTGAATGCTGCTTTCATTTCCATTTCAAAAAAGGTACAGCTGAAGTATAAAAAGTTCAGAGGGGGCTGATGGAAATGATTAGACAGAGGGTGAGATGTGCGTGTGACGAGAGCCTGTCAAGTTTGGAACATAAATTTCGTGGCTAACAAGGATGAAAATGGCAAAAATGTATCAGATAAGGAATAGCTGATAGGGAATATCTCAGGAAGTTGTTGAGGATACCTTTTTTCCTCCACTTTCTGCTGATACAAGAATCCAGGAGCTGCCAAAAGATGTGGCAGGGCCCAGAGCACAGGCTGGTGACAAAAGGCAGAGCTTTGGGGTGGGATGTGGGATCACGGCCACAGGAGTGTTTAAAGAATGAGGAATTAGAGATTTGGGTAGCAATGTTTACATTAGATGAGGTAAAACTAAGGGATAGGATTGTGGAAGGATTGATCATTAAGGCTGTAAAAGTCCTCCAAGATCATCAGGGCCAAACTTTGATCTCATCCCACCAATGCCCACTGAGCCACGTCACAAAATCCCACTCAGTTTTTGGACACTTCCAGGGATGTGACTCCACCAGTGCCCTGGGCAGCCTGTCCCAACGCTTGACCACTTTTTCCACGAAGAAATCTCTCCTAATATCCAACCTGGTGCAGCTGGAGGTGGGATCTCATTCCACATCAGCTCCTGGGACAGAGGGAGGTGTTTCCCAGGCCTGCATCATCCCTTTGCTGTCTCTCCTGCATCTTTTCCAAGGCTTTTGGAAGTTGTGCCCTGCCTCCAGCCCTCCCACATCCAGCAGCATCATCCTCAAAGGAGAAAACAGGCCCAAGCTCTGTTTAAAAAATAAACTTTAACTTTTAAATCAGTTCCATAACCCCCATGATCATTTTTTCCCTGTTATTTGAGAAGTCAGGTGTTGCCCCACATCTCAGGGGTTACCAATGGTTGTCATTGGAGTCCCCTCGGGGTGAATCAAGACTCTTGACTCCAATATCAGAAGGTTTATATTATTTATTAAAATGACTCCATAGTTCAGAAGGATTTGGGCTATTTCTGCCCAGCTACAGAGCTGTCATCTTGCTTCTTCCAGCTCCGTACCCCAAAGTCCAAGAATGCCAGAAAATGTTTACAAAGTCAGAGAGAGCAATTCTTTATATCATAGGTTGAGAAAAGCAAACCACATCTCCCATATCAGGAGACAGGCAAAGGAATGCATTTTGTCCTTGAAACACACACACAAAGATTTGAAATCTGCAGAGAAAAAAAGAGCTTTCCTATAGAAGAAAAAACTCAGCAAGCTTGCATCCAAGAGACTGATAAAATGTCCAGTGCCAGTCAGGTAGGAGCAAAATCTGGGATGAGCAGAGCCAGGTGTGTGGTGGCTGCAGACTGCAGGAATTCTGGGCACAGAGGTTCTGGGGGAGCACAGCCAGCCCCACTGGCCACACCTGCACACACACGTGCCCCAGGCCCAGCCTGACTCTGCACCTCCAACTTCTCCCACGCTTCCCCAATTAAACCATTCAGAACTCAGATTAAAGAGCTGTCCACAGCCCTGCAAATTGATTTATCCACTGGTGACAGTGCGAGCTGCTGCCCAAACTGCTGGAGAGGAAAAGGTCTTTAATTCAGGGGTTGTTTTCTTTCATACCTGCTCCTTTTCACGCGGGTTTTCACTTGCTGTTCCTTCACAATTAACTCAAGGTCACGAGTTTAGGAGGAATCACAGGGTGATCTCAGCTCCACTTGGCATAAATAATGTTTGTGTTCCTGTTTGTTAAATGAATGGATTAAATTAGGATTTTATTGGAGTAATGAAGCTTTTAATTTATTTTAAAGAAAGGGATTTTTCAAGGAGTATTGCTAAGATATTACAGATAATTATATTTAAAGAATCTTCCAAAGGTGTCACTCCTCATGGTAGGGGTTTGGAATGAGATGATCTTTAAGGTCCCTTCCAGCTCAAACCATTTTTTGATTCTATGATTCACTGCTCTTATTTGTGCTCTGAGGATTTACTGAAAAGGAGGTTTTCAGGTTGGAAATTTATTGAGAGTATGAAGAGCTGATGGCTTCTATCTGGTGAAAAAAGGGGCATTTTCCTCTACTCACACATTTACATTGTTAATCTGCAAACTAACCAACACATCTGAACACACAGCTGAGTTATTCACCATTTACAGTTTATAGAAATCCAAAATAAACCTGTGATGAAAGATTGGATTATTCACAGATAATCTACAGCTCTCCCAAACGATCGCTTTATGACTGTGCACACAAAAAACAAACTCCTGGCTTATTTTTGATTTGTGGAAAAAAAACCCCAAACCCTTCAGAAATGATTAATAGTAATTGTCAGGAGTTTGTTTTGGAGGAGGACTGTCCTTATGTTGTCACATGTCCCATTAACACTGGCAGCAGGATATTGATTAGCCACAAACAAACTCTACTTGCAATTATTTCACTGCAAAGGAGCAACCAAAAGAAAGTAAAAAAACCCCAAATTTGGAGCTCTATAGATATTGTTTTGGTGAGTCTACAGCAACATAATTTACAGATAAAACAGAAAAAATGGTGATAATTTTATTGGATGTTATTTTGGTGCTGCTTATATTTAACATTTTTTCACTATCAAACAGTGTGAGGGAAAATTAAAGTTCTGTGAACTTGCAGTAAATATTTATAGTTGGATATTGATAGAAGACAGGGAAAAGGAAAATTATCATCCCTGTTTTGCCAGAGCCCTTCTGTCCTGATGTTTCAGTTCACTTCCAGGAAAATCTTCCTCAGCTGCAGCTGTCTAAAATCAGAGCTAAGGAAAAGCCCGATGAGTTATCTCAGTGTCTTCAAGAAAACTCTCACTGATAATAGAAAATAACAACCTTTAGACAGCACTTTTTATACCAGACTGTAAAATTTAATCGTGGGTTTTATCTTGACATAGAAATTTGGGGTTTTTTTTATAAAAATCCCAGGAAACATTATTATTTCTGTTCAGTCTTTTTTCTAAGGAACGGCTGTGGAATTGGCTCCTTTTTTATTTAGATACTTCCAGGAGCTGCACCTGTTGAATGACACAGGACTCTTCCAAGGGTAAAGTTAATTACTCAGGAGGTTTGGAAAAATCCCAACCCTTCTCATGGTGTTGAAGACTATTTTCACATCTAACAGTGTCTTGGGGGAAAAAAAAAAAAGAAATTCTATTTTATAGGAACTTGGTGATAAATACACAACCTCTGCCACTCCCTGATGCAGGGGGGTGGGAAGCTGCACCCCATCCAGAGATTTTTCGGGAAACTCCAGCCCATCCAGGGATTTTTTGGGAGGATGGAGCCTGTAGGGTTGAGCCACCTCGTGCAGCATCAGAGGGAGGATGGCAGGAGCTGCCTGGGATAATCCCAGAGGATGCCCTAAATGCTCGTGTGTTTTGCAGCACTTTGAGGCTTTTTTGATGCTTCTAAGGAGGATGCAATTAGCTTTTCAATGATAAATAAATTAGAGATAGTTGATTTTGCCGTTCACACATTTGTTTTCTTCGCTTTCATGAGGGACTGCAGCCTGTTTATGGTTTTCTTAGAAGTTTGAGAGACTTGCTTTGCATAGTGACAAATCCTCCCCTCTAGGCAGCACGAGGAAAAAAATAAGAGGAAAGCAAAGATAGTGGGAACCTGCAAATGGGCAGTGTGTCTGCAGGGAAGGGAATCCCCTCAGGACTCCCAGAGGTTTGGTTTGTTTCCTGGCTGTTTATTTACGTAATTAGAGCTCGTAATTCCACACAAAGCAAAGAGAAATAAGAAGCAGCAACAAAAGAAATCCTGGAAAAGCACAGGCAGAAATCAGTTTATGCAGGTTATGGTTATGCAGGACTGGAATAAGGCTCTGGTGGAACTTCAAGGATGGCTTTGGCTCTGCAGGTGGTGGTCACCAGCTGGTCTCCAGCATGGATGGGACTTTATGAAATCATGGAATGGTTTGGGTGGAAAGGGACCTTAGAGCCCCTCCAGTGCCACCCCGGCCATGGCAGGGACACCTTCCACTGTCCCAGGTTGCTCCAAGCCCTAATGTCCAACCTGTCCTTGGACAATTCCAGGGATTCAGGGGCAGCCACAGCTGCTCTGGGCACCCTGTGCCAGGGCCTCCCTCGCAGGGAAGGATTTCTTCCCCGTATCCCATCTAAATGTATCCTCTTCCAGTTTAAAGCCATTCCCTGTGTCCTGTCCCTCCATCTCTTGTCCCAAGTCCCTCTCCAGCTCTCCCTGGAGCCTTCTCTTCTCCACGCTGAACAATCCCAATTCCATCACTTGTCATCACCCAGGTCCTGTGCAGAGTTTTCCTCCACCACCACCATGTGCAGCTGAGGGAGAAGCTCCTGAGCAGCCTGTGCAGCCATTGAGGACCATGGTTTAGAGAGTGACATCCAAAGATTTGCAATCTAAGGCTTTAATTCCCTTTAATTATTTTGTACATTCCAGCTGGGTGTTCACACTCAGACAAGTCTTCCTATGGTTTCAGAGTTTCAAGCAATTCCAAGAGGTTGGTTGAGGAGGTAAGGGTAATTCCAACACCAGCCTGGAGCTGCTAATGGGCTAAAATTGTGCTATTTGGAGAAAATTTTTGCTTCAGGACAGAAAGTAGCTAAAAAAAAATGCTTAAAGTAGCAAGAGTGCGGCTTGGACTTTGTACAAAAGAAAGAATAAAATACTTGTAAAAAGCAAAACCCAAGTAGAAAGAAATACTCTGCATAGTCATGTTAAAAGGGAGGTTAGTAAGGTCAAGGATAAGTTTTGTTTTGAGAACTGTGCTGCTGAGGAGTGCGAAGAATAACAAATAAGAAAAATGTGCCTTTTTTCCTATCTCCTCCTGAGTGGAACACAGCATTTTGTGGAAGGTCAGTCATTGGGAACTGATCAGGGATGATAGAGGCAGGTCCACAACTCAGCTGTACAGATTATTCCAGTCCCATTCTGTAGGAGCAGTGGCAATGAGGCTGTCCCAGCTTTGTCTCTGGGTGCATTTCCATCACACCCAGCTCTGCCAGGTCTGGCGTGGGAGATCACATCAGGCTCATTGTATTAGAGCAAGGAAATAGGGCAGCAATGGCCCGGCCAGCGGGGCACTCCAGGCAATCAGAGCCACCCTCACCTGAGACTTATACACTGCAAGAAGTGGGGAAAAGTCATTTTTTTCCTTCCTAGGAAAAGCTTTTATCTGTGTGTGTGTGTGAGAGGCAATGAGAGGGGGAAAGGAAGCACAGCCAGAGCTCTTCCACCCACCCAGGGCAGGATGGCCGTGGATCCTCTGCTCTGAAACTCTCCCTGTCACCTCCCAGGGACATCTGCTGGGCCTGCAAAAGGTGGAACTGGTGTCTCCACACTGCAATGGGCTGGGAGCAAGGTGGGTAACAATTAGAAATTACTTCCAAGTTGGAAGTAATTTCTCCTTCTCCTTTCTCCTTCTCCAAGAAGAGCTGGTTGAGCTCCTTTCTCCTTTCTCCTTCTCCTACTCCAAGAGGAGCTGGTTGAGCTCAGCGCTGTGGGAATAAATATCATTGTGTAGATGATGGTATGGAAGGTAAGCAAAGACTAAGGTGGAAAATGAATCAGAGTTGTGTGGATTTGGATGATCAGAAAGAGCTGCACTATGAGAAATGAAATTGCAGAATCACAGACTGGTTTGGGTTGGGAAGGACCTTAAAGACCACCTTGTTCCAATCCCTTGCCATGCATGGGGAAGATGGCAGGCACCTGCAACACCCTGGGCATCTCCTGATGCTGACTAGAAAGAAAGACAAGGGAAAAAATTAAAGATATTAAAGAAATCAAAAGAAGTGATCCTCATTGTGAAAGTCAGACCAGTCTCCAAGTGCTTAACTCAGACTTCAAGTCCCTCAACCCCTCTAGAGGCAGGAGGAAGGAGCTTCCCACGTATTTTGGGAAGGGCAGGACCATGGGAGCTGTGTCTGTTTGCCAGGCCTGTAGCGAGCACCTTGCCTGACATTAAGCAGAGGCAATAACTTTGTGATGACCTAAATTCATTTAAAAAAGAATTACTGATGTATATATTCAGGTCAATAGCGCTTTCCCCAGGTTTCAATAATCGGATCAATTATCTGAATCCAATAAAATCTTATTAAAGAAATTCAGAATTATCTTTAGAATAGCTGGCCTTGTAGTCCCTGAGTAGGTTACAAAAACTGCTGTGAAGAATTAGTGTGACCTACTTTCTGGGTGGTACAGATATCATTATCATATCAGAGGTGCAGGCTGATAAAGCTACACGACTTCATCTCTTATTGAAGAGAGTTTGGCAAAAAACTCACACGAAACTTTAAAGTAGCCCTCCAAATTGTTTTATTTTCCTAAACACCAGCTGAAATTTGAGAAGTCAAAGCGTTGCACGTGAAGAAGCACCAATTAAATGAAATGAATGAGGTAAAGCCAACAGGGTGATGAACATTTGAAGCACCTGGGCTGGGGACAAATTGTTGTTGTTGCAGGTCACAAATGCTTGGTCAGCCCAGGCACAGCCACACTGACCCAGGGGCACTTTGCACCTCCTTCCACAAGGTCAGTGAGGACTTGAATCCTGAGGCAGAGGAGGAATTACAAAAAGCCAATGTTTTATTACAAAACCAATGGAAAACTTTCCAACCCTCTCTCTGTCAGGTGAGATGTTTGGTTATTTTATTTCTTCTGAGACAACCACTTTGCTGAAATGTGGCTGGAAATTTCCTTGTCTTTCTAAGCTGATTTTTGACGGGGCAGCATTTGCAGATCTGGGCTGGGGAATGAGGCTGTGCTGGGCAGGATTGTCCCAAGAGCTGCAAAAGCAGCTCTTTGGTGTCTGGTACCTCTGAAGTAAAGACGAGCTCCACTCTGGTTTTGTCTGGAAGAAGTGTTTCTTTAGAAAATACCCTGGGATATGTCAGGGCTGAAGTTTGGAGCAGGCGTTTAGCTGGGGTTGCAGTGGGCTCAGGGTGGACTCTGCAGTGGTGTTTGTGGTGTGGCACCCCTCTGTCAGGCAGAGGAACCAGTGCAGGAGGGGTAGGAGGTGCCTGGCCACCCTCAGCTGGTTTTCCCTCAGCTCTGCCCCATCCAGCTGGAGATGCTGTGCTGGAAGGTGCTGTGCTCCTGTGAGAACCATCACCGTTCTCACCAGAAGTCGTAAGGAGATTCTCCGAGCTGTGCAAACACAGAATCGGGTCAGAGAAAAAGTTGCAAACACTGGTAACCCTTTAGTGAGGTCAGCAGAGAGGTGATGCCAATACCTGAGGTGGGAACTGCCTGGTGCAAAGCAGTGGAGATGGCACTGGGGCACTGCCGGGAGCCCTCACACCTCCCGCGCCGTGCAGGCCGCTCTCCACCACGGCCATCCCTCACCAACCACCCACAGCTCCAGAGGCTCTACGGCGAAGGCAGCCGTGGGACCCCCACACCACCGGGCAGCGAGCGTGGCCAGGATGATTTTCCAGGAGTTAATTAGGGAGCCGAGGCTCTGGGAGCCGGGTGGAGAGCGCTGAGCAATCCCAGCTGCTGCGCAGGCCCCGCCGGCATGGCGGAGCCAGGCCCTCCTCCCTCCCTCACAGCCGCCGGCTTTGATCTCGCCAGTATCAAACCAGTTGGGCCCCAGTAGGGTGGTGGGAGCAGCGGGAGCCACTGGTGGCGTGTGGCTCAGGGCAGCCACCTTCTCTCCACACAGGCCCGACGGCCCCCGCTCGGGCGGCGGGACATCAAGGCAGGGCCGACCGACGAGCGCGTTAATTAGGAGGCTGAAATTATAATGTTGCGTTAAAGAACAAAGAGTCTCCAAAGGAAAAATATGTGCCGCATATCTGACAAAGATAAATTGGATTATTCAAAATATTCCTGATGAAATGTTACATTTTGCAACTAATTATCAATCTGTTTTATCTCCGGACCAGCTGGGCATTTTTGTGCATGCAAGACCTGCCTTACCAATGATCTTAAGATGTCACTGTAGCGTTTACATCTTTTATTTCAAGATTTAAATAACTAGGAAGTAGCTAATGTAATTCACTGCTGAGAAGAAAGGCTAGTTAGTTGAATGCTTTCCAAAGTGATCTTTTCCTAATGAACTTCTCTGGACTGTGAGTAATGAGGCTTTATTCAAATAATATTTAAGAAAGGTTTTTATAATGTAATTTTTTAAAGAAAGAGCAACATTTAATGCATTTAAAATATCTTCATTAATCCTATACTGCCTCATGTAGCATTAAAGCATTGTGAATATTTGGTTTTGTTCCTTCTGAATGTTCCTTTTGTGATGAACTGGTTGTAGTAGCAATGGAGCTATAGAAATTGGGCAATTATCTCATAAATGTTCAGTGATATCTTACAAATTACAGTCTGACATGATTACAGAGCCATTTTGCTGTAGAAGCATTTGTTGTTTAAGTATATTTATATACCACAGTGGTCTGTATTTCCCTGGTTCCTGCTCAGACACTACTCCTACGTGCAAACACTGAGCTCTGCTACCTCTGCTATAGCTCACCTTTGGGACAGCTGTGCTGAGATTAATCTGCTGGAGGTGTCATAAAAATTTTCTTTTGAGTGTGATTTTGTGGTAGTTTTCAACTGGAATAGGAGAAGATAGGACCTCATAGGTTCCCTACAACAGCAGTGCTCTGCAATATTTTGGATTCTTCTCAAGGTTATGAAGTTCTCCTGGAAGTGTTCTGGCAAATTTTGCTTTTATGGCACTGAACTGACAGGCTGGCCAAAAAAAAAAAAATTAAGAAATGAAATATTTTAACGTAACATCTGCTTGGCCAGTTTCTAGGAAGGGACAACAGCAAATGTATTTGAGCAAACCTCCCTATTTTTGATTAATGAATGAAGTGTCATCATTGAGTGTGGCTGATCTTATCCTCCCCAAAGCTTGACTCCCACTGCTTATGGGACCTGACTGAGACACCCCATGATTACACATTTCTGAAGTTGGCTTTATTTACAGCAGAATATCAGCTCAAAAAGGGCTTCACTCTAGATCTTGGATTTTTCTGCTTCTATCTCCCAATAGTTACATTTTAAACACTATATCCAGCCTATATTCAGAGTTTTCCCAGAGAATAGGAACTGAACGTGGACACTTCAGCCTGTGGTACATGGAATAAAACCAAAGCAGTTTGCTCAGCACATCATTCTTTTCCTCCCCCTTCTACAGAGTAAATTTTGTCCCACCTGATGATCATTTAAACTGTTCAGAGCAGGTTCTGCTTCATTGTAGAAATGAATTCTTTCTGCCTTTTAAAAAGGCATGGATTTTAACTCCTGCTCTATCAAGGCCTGATCCTGCAAAGAGCAGGAGGTGCTTGGCACCCTGACCTCCTCCCAGAATTCCTGCCAGTTTGGAGTGGTCAGCACCCGCCAGGATTTGGCCTTTGCTTTGCACAAAAACCTCCCTCCGTTTGAATCTTTCATAATGTATGTTTAAACAGTCACAGCTAGCAAAGAACTTTGATGAGGCAAAGGGGTAATTGGATTTTCTTGTTCTATAATTAAAAACGTATATATTACATCCACATTAATACCAAAAGAGTTCATCATGATCAGTGTTATTACAATGAATACCAAAGGATTTAACAGTGATTGGCCACTTAGTTTAAAGGGTACCTGAAATCATTAAATTGTTTGCTGGAGGGCTTTTGAAGGCCTGTTGGATCGCCTGCCACTCCATTTTCTTTTTTACTCCTGGCCTGCAATGTGAGGTTTACTTTTACAAAGTAGGAGCAACAGGGTGATCATTTTCCTTTATTATTCCCTTATTGACTTCCAGTTAATTTTAATCTTTGCATTAAGTGACCTCCATTAAGCTTGCCAGGTATCTGATTACTCCGCCAAGGTTGAGACCAGGAGGCGACCTATTGCACCACGTCAATTGTCCTTCACAGAAGCCCTTACTGTTAATCAAGAGAGGAAGATTAAAGGAGATCAGAACTATCAGCCTGGAGTGAATTTTGCATTTGAATACACCTTTCTACCAGCATGTGTGTATTGTCCTAGAAAAAAACAAATATGAGCTCTTAGGAGCAGCTTCTGCTCAGATCTCCACTGGGAGAAGTTCACAAGGCAATGTGGTATCTGCAACCTTAGCTCTATCCTTAAACAATTTAATATGTTTGTAAAATTCTAAATTAGATACATTTTAATATATCTGTAAAATCCCTAAATAAGTTTTCTCATATTTGGTTTGGACAAATGCAACTTTTTAAAATTTTTTTTCCCCTGAAATCCTAAAATGCTCACATTTGATTTTGTTCAGTTCTACATAGGTACAAATGAGCTTAATTAACTCATTCTTAGAATCATAGAATCTAAGATCATCGAGTCCAACCATTAAACCTGCTCATCTTAGGTTGTTGGATAGGTTAGAGTTGACTCTTCATCAGCATATGAATGTTCACACTTTGAGGCAGCTCCTTGGGGGTTGTTGGTTTTTGCAGAATTCCTTTTGAAGAATTCAGTATTTTGGGTTTGTAGAATCCCTACATCTGTATCAGTTTTTGCATTTTCATGTGGTAAGTCCCAGCGACTCTAATTAATTAAACCATACATTTATTTGCACAGGATAAATTTTGGTCAAATATTAATTTTCTTGTATTTCACTCTCTTAATATATTTTGGAACTTTGCCGGAAATTCTTAGGGACAAAAATTCTGAAATTATTGTTGAAAGCTACAGTGTGGGTCTTGAAAAGATATAATAGATGTATGTAAAAATAAATGTATTGATTGATCCCTGATTATAATTATGCTATTATACATTAGGTTTCTGTAGTTTAAAAATTTAATCTCTTCTCTTCAAACGATCTCATGTACACGACTTCACCTTTGATCATCTACAGAAGTAAAAAAACCCTTGAAATTTAAAAAGAAGGTAAGTTGATGTTAAAATCAGAGTTTTAGTGCAATTAAGTATTTGCAAGGTCAACTACTGCAGTCTAAAATATTCTGAACTAGTTCTGAATATATCAAATTAATAAATATATTCATGGAGGGGAAAAAAAAGTGAAAATTAACCTCTTTCTAGCTAAGGACTCCAACAGGTGCTTTAGAAAGAGTCCTGATCTTTTTGGAAGATATTTTTCAAAACCTAAAAATCCTCTTTTCCCTTTTTCCCAGCATCCCATCCTGCACAAAGCCTCCCAAGCTTGGACAGTTTGTTCAGCTTTCCTAGGAGCTTGTGGAGCCTAATTTCAGTGCAGGGGATCCCAAGAGCTTTTCTCATTTATAATCAATTCTACCTGCATGAACTTATTCTTAATATAAAAATGACCAGTTGGAACATGAGAATGTCATTTTATTGGGATTCAGGTCAATAATTGTATTTATTTTCTCGACAGAAGAGTCACCTCCAACATGCAGTAATTTGATCATTGAGCTTAATTCAGAACAAAATTGGACTAACCCAACTCAGAAATGCTTTTGTTTTATGGTTAACTCCTGTTTTTAAATAGTTTTATGATATAAAGGCTTCTATTTTCTCCAATGAGACAGAAAAGTTGCCCAGCTCTTCAGCTCTCCAAGGAAAATTGGGAATGATTTTAAAATTATGTGTTGATGCATCTTTATGACTTAAACCACAGCAAATGTATTTATAACTTTTAAGGCGTCGAGCATCTGTTCTTCTTCTTCCAGGCTGTGAAAAGAAGAGTGTTAGAACCCTGGATGCTGGGAATTTTGAACTTTCTGTGCTAAAAGGCACAGACCCACAAAAGAGTGCCACATTTGACCTTGGGTCACGGAGAAAGCTTCCAAAATCGATTGATGGCACTAAGATCACGAGTGTGTAGTTTGAGTAGAAGTGTGTAATATCACAAGGTAGAAAACTTAAAGTTTAAAGTTTTAGAACATAGTAATATATATAAGGCAAGATAGAGGTTTTAGGGCAGTGGCTGAGTTGTTCTTTTTCACCTTCTTCTTCATAAGTTTGGGTGGTGTTATGTAATTAGTTAGAAAAGTCCGCAGTGCGGACTTCAGGTGATTAGTTATTGGGTCAAAAGTAAAAATAATTTAGGTGTCAATTCTTAATTGGGTAGTTTAGCCTTAAAAAACCTTAGAAAAAAGGCCATTTTGTGCCTTGTTAGTTGAACGCCGTGGAACTCACGCTTTGTACGACTTTAATAGAGATAAAAATGAATAAACATCTAAGACCCAACGCGAGAAACACCTGTCTCTTACGCATTCATCCCTGCCCTAACAAGAAAAGAAAAAACAACTTAAAACCACTATATTAAGTGCTTTGGCTTCCCCTAACCCATCCCTTTGTTTGACAAGTCCGACAGAGCCAGCGTGGTCCATGACAAGGCATCCTGGAGCCCGGCTTGTTCTGATCAGCTCCTGCGGCGGCGGGATCGCCGAGGGATCGCGGGAGCCGGGAACAGCGTTTAGCACTTTGCTGACCTTGAGTCCACCTTTTCAAAACTCCTTCTGGAACCAAGATTTTTTTCCAGCCATTTTCAAGTGATTTCTTCCACTTTCTCCAGAGACTGAAACACTTGATTGACCCGTGATGTTCAGTGAAATTCTTGCACTGGAAAAGAAAAAAAAAATGTTGGTAGTCCTAGATGTGAAAATAGTCATGAACTTTTTTTTTTTTTTTTAATCTTCAAGAAGTTTCCAACGTATCATCTCTCCAGGGTGTTTAACAAGAGGTATTTGGGATTTCTCTTCATTGTGAAGGAAGATACAGAAGCAAACATGAAAAAAAGATATTTCATTTTAAATGTATGATTTTTACCTGTATTTTAGCCTTGTAGATAACACTTTGTCTCATTTGAGAGTTGCTAATAACAAGGAAATGATTACTGATAACTTCTGAAATGACATCAAGTAAAAAATTAAAGGATATGAGGAGACTTTTTTTAAAGAAATAAAAGCTTTTAGAGCTGAGATCATGATAAATTATTTCTCAGCATTCCTTAGAAAGAATAATGGAGCTGAAGTTTGTACTGTGTATATTGTGTTACTTGATAAATCTCAGGTTCATGGTACCAACATGAAAACAGGACTCCCCAAAGACTTGTCAGGACTCCATGGTAAAGAAGTTCACACAGGGAGAGAGGTTTTATTATTTCTAACTCACTGTTATATCTTGTATTTTTTGCTTAAACTTGGTAGACTTTTTGTGGCATTAAAAAAAGATATTTCAGCTTAAATTCTGAATCAGTCCATGCTGAATCAACTGAGTGGTAGAATTGAGTCATGACAGACCAGTTTTCTGTGTTAGAAAACCAAAGAAAAGAAAAAAAAGGTTTCTTTTTACTAAATTACTCAAAGGTATTTTTTAATATCTAAAGTTTAACCCTGTTTTGAGGACTTTGCCTATTAACTATTTTCCAAAGGACATAAGCAACAAATATAGGTGACAAATACACCACATAAGAAATTTGCAACAGTAAATGTTTTAGTATTTGTATCATGGGTAATCATGTTTGATCTTACCCTGCTAATTTGCTCTCTCAGTTTTTTAGACAGAAAGTTTCTCTGTTGAAATGTACCAAACCAATGTCCAAAAATGCGACTTAATTGCACTGAAGCACAGTTTTCTGAAAACCTTCATCTTGAAAACTTGGAATCTGAAAGTTTCCTCATATTTCCTTTTATAATAACCCCCTGGATGAGAGTCAGGTTTTGCTTTGTTTTTGTGTAAAAAAGTGGGACCAAACACTGAATTAATGAAAGCTGAAGATGAACATTTGGAAGGTAGGTATGTAGGGCTTCATTTATTTTAAAAACATTATTTTTGGGACTCTATTTGTTTATTCTGGATAATTATCCTGGCTGGATGAATTATTGCTTCCTAGGGATCCATCCAAGCCCTGCGGGTTGCCGTTGGCCTCTGGGCACTAGTGAATTCCAGTGTTAATTTTATTGAGCCTTGGGATTTCCTCCTCCTGGTCACTTTTCCCTGGAAATGAAGTGTGGAACATGTAGGGCCTCAGCTGCACCAGATGTCTCCCACAGCACATGGAACGGGGCATGGCATGGACAGCATCTATAATTTAATTGTACAGCCTGAGTGTTATTCTCAAACCCCCTTGCTCTGCTGTGTCAGAAAGCAGGACTTGATTGTCTGGCTGAGTTTCCACGTTCCAGAGGTGATACTGGGTCAGTTCTAAAAAAAAGATGAGGAGAAAAGGAAGCTGTACAGTTGCAGAACAGTTCTGTGCTACAGGCAAGTTCAGTGTGGTGGAGAGAAAGAGGAGTTTCATAGCTCAGAAGAAAATCCTATATCCATCCCAGCCCTGGAATAGGATTCAAGTTTGGGACCATGTGGTACAAAAAGTTGTGCAGCCTTTGGTTTGCTGTTTAATCTGGTTGCTCATCTATCAAATGAGGATATCGATTCTGATCTCCCACAATCTCCAGTGAGATTTTTAAGGGAATATATGAAGCACCTATAGATCAGTGAGCTCTGCAGAGATGTTTTAGAGTGCAAAGCGCTTTTAAATGGTGCAGCTGTCTGCTGGGCTGTGTTTAAGGGCTGGTTCACCTAACGCTGCTCCCTGTTTTGTGCAGAGGTGCTCGGGGGCTGGCCAGGCTGCCTTGCAACAGAGCTGGCAGAGCCTGCTGGAAAACAGAGCTGGAAAAGTCAATGCAGCTCTTGCTCAGGTTAAAGGGAAGACTGCATTGTTTTACCTTTAGTTGTAATTCCGAGGGCCACTCCAGTTCAATGCAGGCTGTATTAATGTGCATCACTTATCCATACACTGAGTCAGTCAATGACTGCATTGATCCAGGGCTGTGTTTTCTTTCAGAGGATGCTGCAATGAGGCAATAGAAATCATTAGGGCTTGTGATATTGAAATCCTCTTGGTGCTGGCAGACCTGGAGCTCACATTTCACATACTGTTGCAGCAGCACAAGAGCAGTCATGCCTGGAATTTTGAGTGAAACTTTCTGTTTATATTTTTTTGTTGAGTGAATCTGCTCTGTTTTGTTCCTTGCTCTTGTACTCAGGTTGTTTTACTGAGGTATGTTGTGTACCTGGCAAGCTGGTCTAGGGCAAGGTGTCCCTGCCCAAGGCAAGGGGTGGGACTAGAAGGGCTTGAAGGTCCCTTCCAAGTGAAACCATTCTGTGATTCGATGATTTTATGTACAGGATGTAATATTTTCTTCGAGTGTTGAACGTGATTCTGAGAATGGCATGGTTTGGGTCAGAAAGGGGCTTAGAGATCACCTTGTTCCCAGCCCTTCCATGGGCAGGGACGTCTTCCACTAGACCAGGTTGCTCAGAGCTCTGGAGTTTCCTGATAAAACCCTCTGAAGGTCTCAAACAGCTCTTCCAAAACCTCAAAATTATTCAGTATCCTCTTCTCGAGGTCTCTCACTTTTTTAGTTGTCATCACAAACATTTAAGAACGAGACACGGCTTTTGAACCTTAGCTTTTTCCAAGCTTTTCCAAATGGCTGGGTGTTTAACAGACTTCCAAAGCTGAAACCTTGTTCATTAATGACAGTAATCTGGTCATGGCAAAAATGTTTATGAGCTCTTCTTCAGAGGGATAAGCAGAGACACGGGGAAGAATGCAATACAAGCAAAAGGAGCCTGTTACAGCAGAAAACAGAAGGAAATGATGTGACCCTGGTAAACATTATACAGGGAAGTTTCAGCAATCTGCAGCCTCATTATTGTTAAATTCTTTAGGATATTCCTAGAGGGAGAAAGGGAATAATGACCTACAGTAAGTGGCATGAATAAGACAACATGCAAAAAGCTGCAAGTTTAATTTGGAGCATACAGCTGAGGAAGAAATGGCAGCAGGGAAAACAAGAAGAAATTTGGAGAACATTCCCCCAGTCACCCAAGTAAACCCCCAGTAAATACACCCAGTAACTTGTGCTCATAAATCCGTGTGCAGGAAGGGCAGTTGTCAACAGGTCGTTCCAGTTTTCAAATGAGGTTTGTCCTTGCAGGTTTTCTTCACACCTCTCCTGATGGCTGCAGGATTAAGACTGTAAAAAAAAAGCAGGTCATGGAAACAAATTGGAAAATGCCAACCCTTCCTCCAGCTTCAAGCTTCCTTTTGAAATACTGCTTTTGAAAAAAAAAATTCCCAAGGAGATCATTGGTAACTTGAGGGATGGAAGAATTGGAGTGTGGATGTTTTAGGAAACATGTCAGGCTTTTGGGAGGTTATGGCGCTGATTCAGCTAATCTGGATGTATTAGGGGAAATCCCCCTGGTCTACCCCATCTGAGCATGGCAAATATTCCTTTCATTTCCTGCAGCAGACCTGAAGATGTGTTATGATGTGGCTTTTTCTGGATGATCCTGAGATAAACAGAAACTTTATAAGAAAAGCTGTTCTTCATGGTAACCCCACTGCAATTCTGAGGACTTTTGGATAAAGTTTTGATACCACTGGTAAAGGAGCAAAGTGTTACTGAGGGTGGAGGCGTTCAGGTGAAACCCTAACCCCAAATCTTGACTGTTTGTTACTATTAAAGACCTCTTGGCACTTTTCACAAGAGCAGAGGTGTGAGCCCTGGTGTCCTGGCCAAATTCCAGCTTGGGTAATTAAATTCTGCTCTCCTAAAATCCCCCCTGTAGTTCCAGCCGAGTCCAGGATTCCTCATTTCCTCCGCGAAAGCGCGGCACGGAATTGCTTTGTGCTGGTAAACAGCTGCCACAGCTCACCCCAGAGGAATTGTCGCAGCTCAGCCCTGAATCTCTCTCTGTCTCTCCCTCACTCACACGGGGGGCACTGCCCTGCCCCAGAGCACCCACCAGCATCCCTCCTCCCTGGCAGTGTGGGATGCAGGAATTGTGCAAGGCACAACCAACCCGCCAAGCAACCCTTGACCCCATTCCCCTCTCTCAGCCCGATATTATTAAACCCTGCTCAACTTTAGGACTCTAGCCTAAAAAACCCTTGCTATTTGTGAAGAGCTGGGGAGATAAAGTGTTGCTGGTGCTGCTCCCCTTGATTTCTGGATATTGGTCATACCTGGTAAATGGTTTCATTTTCTTTGCTGAGGAAGAAATCTTGAGTCCACTTCTACTGGGGCTTGTTAAGCTGTTGCCTTGGGGGCCAGTTGATCAGTTGTTAAGTAGTAAGCAGCTTTGGCAGGCAACAGGCGTAGGATCCCCTGCAGCTACTCCAGCCTGCCCATCCTATCATTCTTTAGAGAGGGAGCCAGGGTATTGTCTTAGAAGTGCAATAATGATAAAATACGGGCAGAACCTCTTCTTTCCACTTTGCATGCACAGTTATTTTAGTAGACTGCGTGACATCTGGAGGGACAAATATCTAGATAAATATTTACTTGTCAGCAGTGGTTGTGAAAGTCCAGCTGAGGATTTTTTT
>VWZP01005996.1:0-49596 GCA_013396995.1 Dicaeum eximium | reverse complement strand
TTTTTTTTTTTTTTTTGATAAGTCAGGGGCTCTGAGTGAAAAGGCTGAGAATTGGGGCAGCTGTACTGAGAGCTCCTCAGCTGTTTGTCCTGGCTGTTATCAGCTTCAATTCTTCATGAAAAATTATGGGAGAATATGGCAGAAATCCTGGCCACAGAGAGCCAGGCTTGGTATAGGGTAATTTTGCCACACTTCTATCTGACAGCAAGGAAGTTCTTCAGTTATAATTTTTTTTAATATTGTTGTTACTTCATTCTTATTTACTGCCTTAATTGTTGTGTCATAATTGCCTGAAAGGTGTGACACTTTCTAAGCACTGGGACAAAAAAAAGCCAGCTTTGTCATTTCTCTATCTCAGAAACATTTCTGTGCTAGCAGAAATATCTATTTTCCAATCTTTGTGCACACTGAGAAATTTCATCCGTCTGATTTTTCCTTAGCTAAGTACACCAGGAATGATTCAAAGCAAGCTCGACAGATTCCTGCTTTTCACATGCCAGTAGGGTTTTTTAAAATGTATTTTATGCTGGGCTTATTTTGTTTGGTTTTTTGGTTGACTGAATTACCTATATTCCTTGAAATGGTGTTTAGTAATTCTCAGCGACTGCAGAGATGCCTACTGGGAAGTGGTCAGCAGATCACAACAAACCCCACTGACTCCGGGCTCTCCTACTGCTTTAACTCAATTGCACTTTCTTATCCGAAGCCACATCTCTTAGGAAAATCCCAGAAATGCTGTTTGCCGTGAAGCATGGTTTTAATATTATCACAGCTATTTGAAAAGACAAAAGATTAGAAAGACTATTCGGTGCTGAAGGAAGAAATAGTTTCAAGGGATGGATTTACCACAAACAAGACTCACATTTGCTGCTAATGTTTGCTCCAGAGTCTGTCTTCAGCTAAAACATTTTCCCCTTGATGCTGGGTGTGACTTCTATGGATATGAAAGGGGGTGGCCATTCTTCATCCCAGTCCTGATCTCCTACAGGCCATAAATAATTCCAGGGGAAATTGTAGCTTGGGATTCATCTATCTATCTATCTATCTATCTATCTATCTATCTATCTATCTATCTATCTATCTATCTATCTCTATTTTTGGCCTGTATTGATAATGTATCATTGGGATTCTAAGCTTGTTAAAAAGTCAGATGGGGAGGTGTGCACCTGATAATTAAAATATAGATGGATTTTAAGGCAAGCTGGATGCTAAAGTCCAAGTCCAGGGAGCTGCTCCATAAGAAAATCACTGGCATCCTCAGGAAGGACTATGATCCAGTTACAGTTTTGCAGAAAGAGATGGGATAGAAGTGGCCATTTAGTCTAAACAGCTGACATTTGACACCTTTGTCATGACATAAAATGAAAAAATTGTTCTTATCCATATTGGCCAAAAGGAGATCGGGCAAAACTTTCAGGAGTGGCTGGTAACCCCCAGAGTGCAGGTTCTGCACAGGCAGCATCAAGTGCAGATGGATTAAGCCCAGTTCATCCCACAGAGGAATGGACCGGGCTTTATTGACAGGCATCACCTCCAGCAGGATGGCAAACGCCCCAGGCTCCTGAGTCTCTGCACACTGGTGTGTATTTGCTGCTGGTTTCTCCAAAAATGACCTCTCCTGCCCCTCCTCTTCAGCCAGCCTCTCTACAAGAACACCTTTATCAGGTGGGAGGGAGGGAGGGGCAGGTAGGAAATGGAAATGCCTTAGTAAGTAGAGTCTCCAATTAAAATAGTTATTGGCTTTAGAGGCAGAGGTATTAATTTCCAAAATAGGATTCTTTGCAGTGCTTGGCTTCCTCTGCAGTGACTTTCTCCTGAGCTGAGGGTTTGTTAGTGGAAACACCACGGTATTTCGTTCCTTGCCCCACAGGAGACCTCCAGCAGATCTATCAATTCTCTGCAGCCAAAACATTCATATTCCCTATCTTAGGTCAGCACAGAATCTTAGAATGGTTTGGGCTGGAAAGGACCTTAAAGATCACCTCATTCCAACCATGGGGAATGGACCTGTGCATCTTCTTTCTTTGTTTGCTTCTTCCTCTGAGAAAAAAAACCTTCTCTTTTTCATGCCTAACAGAAAATCAAGCAAAGAACATTCTCTGGTTCTGTGGCTTTATCCCCACTGATGGCAGGGATCACAGTCCAGAAAGCAGCATCCTCTGCAGGTTGGATCTTCAATACATCAAACGCCAACGTTGGCATTGTTTTGAGAGGGTTAACTAAGATTAATGAGAAAAGAAACATGAAGCCATGGAGGATCAACATTACAAATCAATGACTGAATAAATTTAATGTGTATTCCAGCTGTACTTTACCTGGCATGATCCTGATTCTTACGAGTGTATCTTTTATGCTTCTAAATAACCCAGTAGGACAAGAACACTGCTTCCACTTTAATAATGCTTTATTTAAGCTTTATACAGTAGTCAATGTATTGATTTAGGAGGAATTTGTAGAATAAAAAAAGAATCCTTAATAAGGTACAAATACACTCCTCCAGCCTTCTGCATTCCTCATCCGTAACATTTGCAAACTGTAACTCCAGTATTTTAATTCTGGAAAACAAAGTCATTAGAAAATAAACCTGGACTTGCTGTGAGTTAGAACTTCAGTCTGGATGAAGTAACTTCCCTGAAAGGTGGACTCTTTAAATTCTATCACTTTATCTACAACTTCTGAGAGCAGATGAAAAGAAAACGAGTATTTTATTAATTTATACCTAATTGATGCTCAGAGCTGGGGAACGGCCCCTGCGCGTTTGCAAATTTGTTGTTAAACTTCACGACGGGCTCGGCCGGCTTTGTTCCCTTAATCAAACCGCTGTTATCCTTAACCTGCTTCCCGAAATTGCCGTTTGTGCCGCGGCTGTGCCGGAGCCGCGCGCGCGCCGCTAATTGCACGCGTGGAGGCAGCGACAAAGGGAGACCTTTTCCATGAAAACGCTCGTGCCGGCCAGCCTCCTAATCAGATTCCAAGGAATTGAACTTGCAGAAAGTTTGTGCTAGCCTTGTGGATTTTCATTTCAGATGTTGTCAACTCAAGGGCATTTGGACCAATCAATATCTGTCTGTCTTCTCGCACAGAGAAAGTTGGCTATTAGAAAAGAGAGGCTTAGAGCAGGCTCAGCCAATACCATTAGCCCTTGCCTAAGGGCAGTTGTGGCCGTGTGCCGGGGTAGGCACCTGCCCCCTCCCCTCCCCCACCATTAAGAAGGCCACTGGGGATGTCATTTGGACATAGCGGGCAAAGAGCACTTCTTTATTCTTTCTCTTTTTTACACCCAGACTTCACCAAAAATCAATAAATCTGTTCTTTGCTTATTTTCAGAACTTTACTTCAATATAAGCAAGGACTTTCCTTCCAGCTACAAACTCCAGTAGCACCAAGTCAGGGATTTTTTTTTTTTTTGTGTGTGTGTGTATTTTTTTATTTTCCTTTCTCTGTTCCAATTTGAGAAATAATTGGAAATAATATCCACTGTTTCTTCTTTTCCCTGCTAAAGATTTTTTAGAAGAAAGACCTTGATCTGCTGACTCTTTTCATGATTCAGCACTTGATTTTTCTCTCCTTGCTCTCCTTTTATTTATAATGATTTTATATGATCAGGGAGGGAAGTGATACATTTCTTTGTTTTCCAATCAACAAAGTTTTCACCATATTGAATTAGGTTTTGCTATTTTCTGTGTCAAGGCACTGTTAGTGACACTGCTCTTGAAATTCTTTAAATATGAAAAATCACCCTTCAATTTTAGGCAGCATTTCTGTACATGGGAGCCAGGAACATTTTCTGGGGAGGCATCAAGCCCATGCATGAATGCTGTGAGACTTTTTTTAAACACATATTTTTGAGTCTATTATTTCTCTGAAATAAGTAAAAAAATAAAAAAGGTAAAATAAAGATTATTGAGCTCAGTGACCAAACCAAGTGGAAGTGGGCTTAAATATGGAGCCTTCAGAGCTTAAGGATGTTAAAAAACCTGCAAGAGATGCCATTAAATTTTTGTTGGAAAGATATTCATTGCGAGGCTGATGGCAGAGGACAAAAGGAGAAGGTAAAAGCAGAAATTGAGTTGATTGGGATGGAGAGAAAAGAACTGGAGAAATGGTCCACCAAAAAATAAACCAAATAAAAAACAACCCCCAACAAAAAAAACCCCAAACCAAAACAAATCCATATGAAACAGTCTGGAAGGAAAAATTTAGGGATAAATCTTGAAGACAGAAAGTTTTTGGTCAAAACTTGTGGAGGGAGGTCAGTGGTAATAATTTTATTTAGCAGCTGTTACCAGAGGTCTTCATGCTGAGCTTTAATAGATGCACAAACATTGTCCTTTTTGCTATGAGAAGTGAGAATGGATGAAGCTCCTGAAAACAGGAATATCCCATCATCTGCCAAACACTCTGGTCTCATAATGCATGTGACAGCCAAATTCCATTCCTTCTACTATGAGATTATATTTATCTCAAAAAATTAAGGAGTATTGTTTAGATAAGAAGACTAAGATTTAACTCAAATAATTTAGTGAAGTGGATTGACACCCACTGCAGACCTGACCTGAAACCATCACCTTTGATGAATTCCTATAAATATAGAATTGGGAACTTAGGGAATACCAAAGGATGAAGATTCTTTTTAGTTGGGTTCAAACCACAGAAATGCAAGAAATTAAAATGAAAGAAGATCAAACCACACGAAGCCATGAGTGGAAAAAGGTTGGGTCATGTTCCACTGAGAAATTCGGCATTTTTTTGGCTATTTCACTCAAATAGCAACCAAAGAATGTTGTTATTAAATGTTCTTCAAATGACTTGTGAGAGCTTTTTAAGGTTCAAAGATTTCCATCATCCAAAGATGTCACAGATGGTTTTGTGATGGGGGAACGGGCTGGAAGTTGAGCCAAGATCCTCTGGAGGTGAGTGATAAAACATCTAGGCTGCTAAGCCATGGCCAGTTGTGCTGGTTTGGGTTTGAATGGTTTAATTGGCACTTCACCTGCTTTAAATCACCAGCAAGGTCCAGCAGGACAGTCAGGACCAGGAGCCTTCTCCTTCCTCCAAGGGTGATCTGCAACGTGGGTGAATTTCCGTGAGGAGCGGGAAGATCCTTGCAGCCGGATTCCCCCAGAAGATGTCAGGATTCAAGGAGCAGAACAAATGTTATCCAAGAGAAGGTCAAGGAGTAAGTAGGAAAGGGGCATCTTCCTGAAAATTTCCATGTGGTTTGTAGCTATAAACAGACTTCATGATAATATGGACTGATTTCTAAAGTGTCTTTAAATTAACACAATTTTGGGGTTTGAAACTTTTTTCCTCTCTTTGTTTCCTTCTCTTTTCTTGTAAAATGCACAAAGGTGAAGTTTAGGGTTCCTCTCCCAACCTGGCAAGACTCCTGCATTTCCAGGATGTGCTCATGCTCATGCTCATGCTCATCCATTTCCAAGTGCTCCTACTTGCTGCTTCATTGAAAATAATACTACTGGGCTAAACAACATCATCTTGGGATCACTTATGGGATTTGGTGGTGTTTAAGGCCAGGATACTGCACAGTGAAAACCTCCAGTGCAAAGAAAATAAGGTGCATTTCTTATGAACCCCTAAAACAGCTGCACTTCATTCAAGAAATGCATATAGAAAAAAATACACAGGCAAAATTTTATTTACTGCTGAAGTTATAATGACTTGGTAGGATTTTTTTGAGACTGATGGGTCCAGGGGTAGGTTTTGTGGCTGCTTAATCTCAAGAGCTGAAAATATTTCTTCATTTAAGTGAGGAAATTTATGCCACCGAGTGGTTATTCATTGTATGGATTATCATTTGGAGCTAGAGCAAGATCTTTTCTTTTTGATATTTAAATGGAACGAAAAAATAAATAGCATGTCCTTTTCAAAACAAACAGTTCAAAATGACTGGTCAATATCAACTATTAAAAAATCCCAGAGAGGTTCCTTTGCTAGATTCCTACATCATTAAACTCTGAGGAACTTTGGTTGGGGAATTTTGGACTGATTAGGTTTTGGAGTTAAGATCCATGAGCTGGGTAATTAGGACAAGGTCCAAAGTATGGACCCACTGTCCTGCCAATGCTGTGATGTACATTTCCACCACATTCTTTCAAATCCCACACTTCCATCTGCCCAAAGCTGTAGCATGTGGAAAACCAGGTATGAAATAAATCATATAATATTGAAAAAAACCTGTGAAGTCTCCTTAAGAAAAAAATCATTACAGAACAGCTCTTTTTCTGTTATTCACATTATCCTTTCTGATAATAATTTCACCAAATTATTTCAATTAGATGCATAGAGATTTTTAAAAAAAAAAATATTTATATAAATATCCTGTGTACTATAGAACTTCCTGCTTCTGAGTCAGGAATTTGATCGTTACCTCTGTCATTCAAAGAGTAAAGGCATCTGAAAGTTAATCTCTAACATTCTTAACCTCAAATATGTCCAAAACTAAAATAACAAAGAGTACAGAAGAGTATTAGAGTGTTAGAAAAGTTCATGAATGAAAGTGATTGTCTTCTGCTCATACTTCACATCCCATGGCAACTGAGCATTTGTGACTGAAGGAAATCTCAATAATTTTGTAAATTAGCAAGTCCTACTTATGAACTTAAGTTGTAGAAAATAAATGCCATAAATTTGTCACAGTCTGCTCACAGGCTCATTTTGTGAAGAAGCAGCTTGGCCTTGCCTAAACCAATTGGAATTCAAGCTACAGCAGGAAATGCACAAATACTTTCCAGGACACACTTTAAAAATAATGTGGGTTATTTTTTTTCCTTAGGATATTCAGAAATTTCAGCGCTCACGAGGCACGAAGAAGGGGACAGATGAAGCGTGGGGGATGCAAACTCCCTCAGTCTGCTTTGCCAGACTGGTTCCCTTTTTATCCGAGGAGCGGCCGGGGGGTGAACACGTTTTCCTGTGGGCTCCCCAGTGTCAGCAGTGGAGCACATTAGTGTCACTTGTGGCTGCAGCGTCCCTGGTGCGGGCGCCTGTCTAATGGGCAGTGGTGGGAGCTACAGACATCAAACCCCCGAGCTGGAGCCCATCAGGCAGCGAGCGGCGGATGTGTCAACTCCGGCTTCTTTGCGGAAAATGTTTCTCCTCGTCTCCAGCCCCGTTGCTCCCACTGAGTGTGCATGCCAGCTTTAGTGCCTGCTCCACTTATTTCAGGTGTTTTTGTGTCAACAGCCTGATAACAGTCTAAAACCGGCTCTTTTCATTTTGCTGACAGTGGTAGGAAATATTCTTCTTTGACCAAACCCTGACTCGCTTCCTTTTTGTTTAGGCAAAACCAGTTGGAAAATCTCCGACTGGAACAAAGGATGCTTGCTTCATGTGAACACTGCAAAAATATTAGAGCTGTGAAGAATTTTTTAATAATCTGACCCATCATCAGTCTCTAAGGAACAAGAGGAATCCGTGTCTTAGAATTTTTAAAGACCTAATAAATAATTTTCCATAACCACAGCATGCCTTGGCAAAATGGAGCTAAGGTAATATTTAATTTGCTTATTTACAACATTAAGTAAAATATTTTGTTTCTGATTTTTTTTAAAAAATACATGTTGCTGTTTATTGTGACAAATTTTTGAAATCTCAGTGCTTGGTTCTCAACAGAGCTTCTTGGTGTGTTTCAGAGCCTCACACAGTTAAAATTATTCCATTAGGCTATTAAAGCATGGAATGTGCAACGTGCCATCCACCTCAAGGCATTTCTCTGCTCATTTTTATCTTTTTGGATACCTGTAGCTTCCTTTCTGCACAAACATTTTACTGCGAGCGTTCTCTCGGATCTGCCAGTTAACTTCCCCTTGCAGCCCGGTGGCCTTCTCTGCCCTGGTGGTCACTCATCTTGGCCCTCTCAGATCTCAGAAGGGGGTGGCAGCAACACACTGAATGAAATATCAAGCAAATTCCCATCAAACGGCAGCGTGACTCCCCCAGGTAACAAACAGGCGTCAGGTGTAGAACCGTTCTGTCCCGTAACTCGTCCTTCTCTGCGCGAGCCCCTCGCGTGGATGGCACCGAGGCACCGACCTAACTCAGAGCAGATCGGTGCCACCCCTTCCCAGATCCCAGTCTTAGGGTTCTTAATTAGCAATGCAGCGCTAGGCAGGTGATGGGGAAGGAGAGGGGAAGAAACAGCCGGCAGAGAAGAACTGTTTTATTGATGCCGGTAGTCTGGGCTGAAGCACAGCTCCTGCTGCATTTCTTCCAGCAGCGCGAGCTGAATCTTTTCCCTCATTTGATACAGTGACCTCTCAAGTGCATCATTGCCCTGAGGGCTGAGGGCAGTCCAGCAACTGTTAAACCCCTTGGGTTGATAATCTTCTCCCACATTTGCCCTTAACACCAGACATACCACCATTAGCTACAGCTCCACTGGTGCTCATTAGAGCCGATCAATATAGACTAACATAAAGAATGCTGCTGCGCCTTCTGTCATTTTTCAGTTACTGCAAATTTACAGACTTTTCACCTACAATACGAGGCTTTGCTGCTGTACTATGTAAAAAAGAGGATTTTAGACCTTTAAAAAAAAAAAAAGCGGTTTTTATTAGATGCCTAAATGTTATTTATCCTGCTGCTCAAAATACCTCGTTACTAGAGAGCGGATGGGAGATGTTCTGGACAAAATTCTCTTTGGATCAAGTTGCCATAAAAATCACAACTTTTATAAAAATCATGGCAGCTGGGCTGACAAACAAAACCAAACACATTTTACTATGAGAGAGTGTTTGAGCCTGCACAGCCTGTGTAAGTGTTTTCATGAACTTGGGCTGATATTTTTAAGCCTGCTGGCCACGTCCATGCCCTTTGCAGGTGGACAGGGATTGTGTGGCCAGTTGAAGGTCTATACGTTGAAGGCATGTATGTAGAGTGGTTCCAGCACTGCAGAGTACCACCAGCAGGTGTTGCCAAAGATCATAGCAAGAACAGCAACAATTAACAAATATATCATTCTTTTCCCACGTTTTAACCCAAAGAGTTTTTCACCGATCGTGGTAGGAAACAACAAACAAACTAAATCTACAAAAAAGGGCACAAAGATCAACTAACATCTATTAGACATTTCACAGGGAATAATACACAAGTGTTCAATTCATTGGGAATAATAAATATTTTTAGTTTTTGTTTGTATTTGGCAGAAGGAAGATCAAAAGTCTTCATTGGATTTGCCAAATAGCAGCGCCATGCAAATATAAATTTGGGATTTCTCCTGCTTTAGTCCTTTTGATCATTCAAATTTTATGGTTCTGCTTGGTATCCGATATAGAGCAAGGAAAATACAGCACCTGACCAACTTTAGGAAAATATTAGTAAGATAGAAAACAAAGAATTTATTCAGTATAAAGAGAAGTATTGCTTATCGTGGATAAACTCAGCCACCCCATCAAACAGGATGCTTAGATGGGTATAGGGAACATTAAAAATACTGACAGCACTTTGAATTCCAGTGAATCAAGGACAATAAAGCCTCATCCATACCAAATCTTTCCATATTCCTAGGACTTAAGGCCTCCTGTATCTTACTTAAAACGGTGCCTTAAAGAGTTCAACGTCAATTGCTGAGTGAAAAGGAATTCTGATTTATTTAGTCAGGACCTTTCTGAAGAGCTGGAAGGGTACGAGGATTTGACTTGTGGAAGTCAGGATTTCTCAAAGTCCATTCAAGCACCTTTAGTTGGAGAATGACACAACTTCTCCAGATGCCTCCTTGGCTTCAGTGGACCTATTTGCATCTTAGGTATTACTTAATTTGAGTAATGTGGTAGGACTGAGCCCTTGATGAGAGGCTGATTAATGAAATCCGTTCTGCTGGCTGAACATAATGGAAAATGTGATTCTGTTGGCTTCTAAGGGCTGAAATTCATCTCCATGCAAACGACACCCATTTTATGGATGTCATAAGCCTCCTACTATCCTTCTGCTTAGATGGGGATTTCATCTGGTGAATGGGAGGGTGGTTGTTACATCCATTAATGTTGCTAAAATGTACCCAGTAAACCCATTGCTTGTGATTTTGCCTCAAGTTGGATAGTTCTTCAGGAAGAACTTGGATAAACGTGAGGAAAAATAATCAGTGAATGAAACCTAAAAAGGAACCCACAAGCTGTTTGTATCAGCACAATATTTAGGAAAAAAACCCACCCAAATAACTTGATTTTTAAACTTTTAGTGAAAGAAAAGTGCCCAAATCCCTTGGTGCATAACTTGATCAGTTAAATTATGGCAGGTAAATTCTAATTTGCATCTTTCTCACTCAGCTTGCTGTTGTCAGTGACATTACTTTGTTCATACTCTGCTAAATTAACGGCTTTAGGATCCCAGTTCTCCTGTTTATTTCCCTGTAAATCTTGTCCTTAAACTTCTGGTCAATTGGTTTTGAGTTTCTTACTTCTCCCATGATGAGGACAGAAAAGAGCCGTATTTTCCGAAGCTTTTTTGCGAATTCTCTCCAACTTTTCCAGCGTTCATTTTCCAGGTGTGGGATCCAGGGGGGAGCAGATATCTCAGCACTGGGCTCACAAATCTGGCTGACAGCAGCAATAATTCCTCACCACGCCTCTGGATCATCCATTATTTTCAATAATATCACAACACGGAACCAAGAGCCACTGTACAATTGAGAGTAATATATTGTATGTTTGGATCAACAGGGAAAGGTTTTTAGGAATTTTCTCTTGTCAGAGCTGGATATATATATTCCAAACCTTAATTATTGACCAAATTGGCACTTCAAGCAACAATGTCTTTGGTTGTAAATTAGCTGGTTTTAATGGTCTGCAGCAAGGCTTTCAATATCCTCTTTAGTGCCAAGTTTGAATGATGGAACTCGCTATATGTGCTGACACTTTTTATTCTTAAACACCTAACGTGCAATCTGCTCCCGGGAGTTTTAAAGGGTAAGATAAAATGTCAAAATTGTTCAAAAGTATCATGTATATTTTTTACTCAGAAAGTTACATACTCAAAACTCTAATCAGTCCACCTGGATTTATGAAATCCCTTGTTATTGTAGCGGTGTGAAAACTGGACTAGAGATAAAGAAAATGGTATTTTTATAGACTGGTCCTTGGAGATGGGGCTGCTCCTCTGTTGTCAATGTAGGCCAAAGTGCCAGTGGGAAGTGCAGTACATGACCTTAGTCAATTAGCAGGGTCTCCTTAATCTCTTGGGATTACTTTGATCTGCAATATCAAGTCTAACACCTTAATGAAATTTTACAGATAGTCACAGAAGACATCCATGTAGTGAAAAAACAATTTCATTTTATACCTAAACTCCCAACACATGCTTAATAAATCCCCAGAAGGGAAATAATAACTATAACCATATTCAACATAAATTTCTCTCTTTTTTTTTTCACGCTGTGTTTATGGCTGAGAAAAACAAGATTATAATAGACAGGACTTTGCTTGTGGAAACAGAGAACAGATCAAGCTGCTGATTCACATTTTTCTTGTGGAAAACATGTTCTTTGTTGCTGTTGTGTTTTAAATCTCCTGAAATAAGGGTGGTGTGCTAAATCTAAATTGTATTTTTTTTGTGAATACATTTCTGACTTATTCACAGATATATGAGATTTCAGATATATTCAGATATATGAAATTTCCATAGCATAGCACTTTCCTGATTTGTGTTTTCAACTCTACTTATTTTAAAATCTGTGCTCATTCAAATCTTGTCGCAGCTCTCAACACTTTTGGTGGAGGTAACTGGACAACCTGGCCCAATTTTGATATAATTATTAAATACCCACGTGACAAAAAAATTTTTGACCATGTGTTGGTTTTGTTTGTTTTTGTCTTCTCTGCTTACTCAGACCATTTCACCTGCAGGTCTTGCAGGACCCAGCTTGCTGATATACAGAAATGCTGTAGTGGGAATTTTATTTTCTGGGAAAAAGCTCCAGGATTCCCTTCCCAGAGGTGAAAATGTTGCATGATTCACACTGTCTGGAGGAGAGGGGAGGGAGCAAAGGATGGGGTTTAATTAGGCCATAGCTTCATTAACTGAATTTATCCTGGAATTATGCAGTGATAACCATTGTGGTCACTTCTTTCCTTCCTGGTGGTTTGTTCCTGCCCCAGTCCCACCCTTCTGGGTGACCCTTGGGGAATGCCAAGGTTTGACCTTCTCCTTTCTGCTGCTTCTTGCCTCCTCCAGCCCTGAAGACCCAGCAGGTTCCCCTCTGGTGTCTTCAGCACTGCAGCATCTGGGGAGAAGGTCCTGCCTCCACCCTCATCTCCAGCTTCCCTGCAAACTCCCAAACAGTCTTCAGCTGGGAATTACATGATCATTTTGGATACCTGCTGGTGAAAAAGCAGAGAAGAAACCTCTCCAGCTGCTGTGGGACAGCTTGGCTGTGATTCTGGGAGGTGCCCAGGGGTGCTGTGGGACAGTGGGGTGGTGGTGGCAGCTCTTCTCTGCCCTTTGCAGGGCTGATCCACACGGGAAAGGTCTTGGGTAGAAGAGGGAGGCTTTCTGCACTCCCTGCAGACATGCAGGAACCCATTGGAGCTGGCTGGATGCTTCCTAGGAGAAAAACAAAGAGGATGTGGTCATTCCTGCTGTAACCACAACTTGAAAATTGCAGCATTTCGTTCTCTGCTGTTGGTGCTCCCAGGGCAATCCCTCTGTTTGTCCAAGGCATCTCACCAAGATCACTTTTTTCCTTGGGATCTGACCTCTGGTTCTGAGGCAAAACACAAGCTGGATTTAAAGCGGGATTTTGCCAGAGTGAGGGCTCCAGGTTTCACCATGGCAGCTCAAGAATTCACATAATCATAGAATAATGGAATATTAGATTGGTTTGGGTTGGGAGGGACCTTAAAACTCACCTGTCATAGGGAGGGAACGTTCTGCTAGACCAGGTCTCTCCCAGCCCCATCCCACCTGGCCTTGGACACACTACGTTACTGATGCTCCACACAGAGAATTTACCAATCCACAATTAGATTTGATTAGGGGAACCAGAGATGTTCAAGAAAGCTCTCTCACAAGTTGCTTTTTGCAGCCAAATTAAGGTTTATTGCTGAGTGTCTTGTGGTTTGTACCAATTCTCCTTTGCAGTTTTACCTCTTGTTCTGCTCCTTGTCCTTCTATGGCCAAAGAGCAAAACAAAATCAGCTCTCCCCAAAACTAAATCACTCGTGGGCCCTACTAGTGACATTTCAGCATGCAGAATCCAAGGGACAATCCCCACAGCATTTCCTGGGTTTTGATGCATTCAGTAAGTGTAAAAACCTCTTAAAATGGGGTGAGGCTGTAACCCTTGGCTCTGTACTGATTACCCCAATTAACAGGTGACAGATACTGGTGGCCATAAAACGGCATCCACGAGGCAGAGCAGGCACCAGCTTTGCCTTCACACACATCTGTTGCATTTTTTAAAGGTAAAAATAAAGTCTGAATTTTTAAAAACCTCAATTTTAATAATGCATGAAAAAGTGGAGCAGCTCTGCTTTATTTCCATCCAGGTCTCATCTTGCATCTCTTTCACCACTGCCAAATATTCCCAAAGTAGTTCCCATCCCCTCTGTCATTCCAACTGCAGCGATGAGCTCCTGGAGACCGAGGTGAGCAGTGCCAGATCCTGGCATCCATCTCAGAATCCTGCTTTGGGTTGGAAGAGACCATAAAAACCATCCCATTCCACCCCTGCCATGGGCAGGGACACCTTCCCCTACCCCAGGGTGCTCCAAGATCCATCCACCCTGGCCTTGGACACTTCCAGGGATGGGGCAGACCTTTTTGGGTTTTCCTTTTTCACAGGTATCACCGTGAAGGAAACCTCTAAGAGGAATTCTCATCAAAATATGGATTTGAAACAGATGTGTGAAACAGCAAATAGTGATAATCTCACTAATAGTTTTATTTTTTTAGCCAATTTAGCAATGACAGCTTGAAAATTTAAATTGTTTTGACCAGTCTATTTTTTTTAAATCAAGGGATTCATAAATCTATCTTATTATTTGCCTCCTATTTCTATGCTTCAAATGAGTATTTAGGCATGGGTGAGGTTTCACCAACATAAAGACTGAGGAGGTTCTTCCTCAGGATTTTTACATTTGAACAAGGAGTGAAGGGAAAGGGTGGGAGAGGGAGGAAACAACACCACACCTGTTTTGCCAGCAGAGAACTGAGTGTTTTAAAGATGAATTTAGGTAAAAATATAAATTAACCCTGATTTTTGAACCCCTGTTCACTGTTTTAAGCTCAAGATCGCACTTCAGAAGTGATTTTCCTGATACAGATAAATAAAAATATGGTTGTCCCCCTGCCCAGAGAGCTGCTGGAGCTTTATTTCCTCTTCCAGGGAAGATGATGAGACCCAGATGGGAGAAGGCAAAACTCTCCTTAATGGCAGCTGATGTTTTCCTGGATGGAGCCAAATTGGAGCAGACAGCAAAGATCCTTATCTTAGCATGGGAAGCCTGACAGCAGAACATTTCTCTTGATTTCAGGATTATTTCGTTATGGACTCCAAAACCACACTCCAAAAATAACCCAGATTCACGTGTTTGCTGATGCTTGTGGGCTCCCCCATCCTCCTTGCACAGGTAAGTCCCAAACGCATTTTTAATTTAAAATTGTCTCATATAACAATAAGAAAGCTTTCGAATCTAAATATGTGACATCGCTGCATACAGGATTAAAAAAAAAATCTATATTCATTGTGGAGGGGGGAAAGAAGAGGAAAATATTTCAAAAGACCAAAAGCTCTAGGGGTCAAGCTAATTTTTCATCTTTTCCATGGGGAAAAACACTGGTAAATGTTAAGAAACACCCTTCAAGAACCTTTAATTTGTTTTTCACTCTCCGAGATATAGATTTTCTCCTTCCCATTTAAGCAAAAAAAAATTTCCTGTGGGTTTTTAGAGTAATTTGAGAAAATATATATATATTTGTATATTATTCCAGGCTTTCTAGCACAGCTTTGATTATGCTGTCAGAGCAGACTAAGCAGGATTTGAGTTGTAGCCAGGTCCACTCATTTTTTTTATCTGCTGAGGAGGTTTTTCCTGTAGATCCCACAAATCACCTGCAGGATCAGCTCCTCACTCCAAAATATGGGTTTCCTTGGTCAGTGGCAAATGGATCAGGATGGCCCAGCTTGGATCAGGATGTTGCCATAAATATCCAATATTTTGAAGTTATTGGCAATAAGATTAGGTAATTTTATTTTTATTTTACCCTGTGATGTTGCACTTCCTCAATTGGTTTTGCTGCTGTTGAGTTCAAGGAGGTACAAATGGATCCAGCCCTGTTTATCAGCAAAACGCAGGAAAAAAACATTGGAATTGGAGCTTTATGCTGTGTTTTTGTGTGGTCCTATATTAATAAGGGTCTGAATATGCTTTTACAGGCACACAAATATATATTTATAATGTCTATAAAAACATAAAAATGTGGATGTGATTGTCTGCGTGTGCATAAGCTCCTTGTAATGAGGGATTCTATTAATAATACCAAGGATTTAAGTAAATTTATAATACTTTGCCTTTACTAAACTGATCATTTCAAAGCCATTAATTAAATTTATTAATATAAATGAATTGAACGTATTTTCAGAAAGGTAGAAGCCTTGGCTTCCACATAAAGAAGTTCCACTTGGATATCTGAAAGTTGACTTTACCCTGAGCATGACATGACAAAGCCATGCCTTGATATTTTTCCATTCATTTTCTTCGATGCATTTTTTAGATAGTTGGGGTTTGAGCTGGGAGAGCCATTTTTATAAACGCTCATTATAATTTTTACAGAGATTTTTTGGGAGGGTTTTTTAAAAGTACAAGGGAAAAAAACCCTCAACAAGAACTTTGTCTTCGTGCCTGAAATGATGCCATCAGTGAAGTCAGTGGCAAAACTATGGATGTCAAGAGCTGTAGGATTTGACCTCTGGGCTTTGGAGCTGACTTGGCAAGAAAGAATAAATAAATCCTGCAAAATGATATATGAACTTTACAATCTGTGCCTCACGTCTCAGGCAGGCTATACAATAAAATATCCTAAAATCTAGTCCTGGCTTTTTCTATCGAGCTAATTTGTAGTCAAGACAGCTTAGTTCATGTTCTTGAACGTGCTGAATAAGCTGAGAGGTAAAAAATTATCAGCAGTGTGTGTTTGAAGGACTTGGACCAAACCCTTTCAATGTCAAACGGCACTGGATCAAACCCAAACATGCTCATCAATTAAAACCCAGGTTTCTTCAAACTTTGGCCTTATTTTGCTTTTTGCATGGAGTTTGAGTAATACTGAATTTGTACCTTTCAGAAGATCTTTCAGAATGCATCATATGGTTTTATTATCAAAAAGAACCAATATAATGGTTATTAGCAAAAAAAAAAAAAAAAAATTAACAAAAAAAATTTTTCTTCCTTTCTGTACCTGCAGAAAAATCAACAAATTTTGTTTGATGAAAACTGAAGGCAGAATATAGAAAAAAATGAGGTTAAATCAGCTTGGTTGAAAAAACTCAGTGGGTGACAAGGGGTGAAAAAGCCCCAAACCATTGCACAAACCATCCCTGCATCCTCCCAGTCTTGTTAAAATCGATCCTGGCCATCCAAGGCAGTTTGTGGAAACCCTTTTCCCGAGCAGTTGTTTCATCTGCTCGTTTATCCCCAGCCTCCCTGGGTGTGAGTGTTCTGTGGAAGGCTGGCTCCCAGCGCTCTTCCCACATCGAGTTCCCTGCTGGCAGGTGTTAGAAACTCTCCTGTGCTCAAATTTTGTGTATTCTGGTCAGAGGAGCCGTCTGCTAAGGGGGCAGCGAGGGACCGGGCCCAGCCACGGCTGCTCTGCCATGGCTGAATTCCAGCAGCATTCCCAAGGAAGTCACTGTGTGCTTCATCTGCTCTGCTCTGCCTTCATGTACTCAACAGCAAAACACGGGGGAAGGTTTGGATCCAGCTTGGAAAAAGTAATTGGGAGTGGGGAAAGAAAAATGCTGATGTTGGGTTAACCCCCAAATTACTGCAGAGGGAAAAGTGCCAAAAGCTGCATCCCCTGGATCTTGGAGCTGGATGTGCTGGAGGGCCCTTAGAGTTATCCCAGAATCCTGGAATGGGTTGGCTTGGAAACCTCTGAGGCAGGACAAACGCTGGCTCTGCACCTGAGACCGGAGTGAAGGGGAGGGAATTGCTGCCCTCAGGGAAACAGGAGCAGCCTTTAAAAGTCCTGCAGTTCTCAGCACTGCAAAACACGAGCAGGTGATGGAATCATGGAATGCTTTGGGTTAGAAGGGATTTTAAAGCTCATCCAGTGCCACCCCAGCCATGGCAGGGACACCTCCCACTGTCCCAGGCTGCTCCAGCCCCAGTGTCCAGCCTGGCCTTGGGCACTGCCAGGGATCCAGGGGCAGCCACAGCTGTGCCAGGGCCTGCCCACCCTGCCAGGGAACAATTCCTAATTCCCAATATCCCATCCAGCCCTGCACTGGGAGCCATTCCCTGTGTCCTGTCCCTCCATCCCTTGGTTGATAAGAGACTTTTTATCCTGGGAACATTTCACTCATAACTAATTTTTGACAGCTGCTGTAATTCAAACAAGCACTGACTCAGCAAAACCCTTAATTTTTGGTGCACGCAGGGTCAGACCTGATGGCCATTCTTGGCCTTAAAACCTATGGACTATCCTCTCCTGTTGGAAAATCGTGGTTTGCAGCACTATTTCTTCATGCCAGGAAAGTTCTTCCTTCCCCTCAGCCCACCCAGCAGCTCCTGTGTCCCACCTGTGCAGCTCTGTCCCAAACCCTGCCAGTGCACCTGGGACAGCCCAGCCAGAGCTGAAATGTGAGCATGAAAAGGAAGTTTTACCTGCCCAGTTTAAACCCAACCAGGAGCCAAAGCCCTTGGGCTGCAGCAGCGTCCCAGCCCTGCCATGTGACAGCCAGACAAGATTTCCTGGCATTCACCTTTTTTTTATTCACTTGGCCCAAGGTTTTTTCAGTTTTTTAAATTCACTTTTCTTCCCCCCCAGAAGCAAAACTGGCCCCAGACAAATCTGTGGCAGGGTACGTTACAAAGCCAGGAACATTAAAAGGAGCAAAAGGAAAGCCAAATTGCTCGTGGAAATGACTTGGATTTTCTTTTGCCATGGCAAGGCAGAGCTCTCCATGCTGCGAGTGATTCTTGGTTTAAGGACAAACAATGCAAATATTGCCAGAAATAGGGGCTGTGGACAGAAATTTTTGGTTTATTATTATATTTTTAAACAGCTCCAATTGTAAAACTGCATCCCTGGAAGGTAGAGAAAGGCTTCCAAAGTTCACTGACTTCCCAACCCTGACAGGGATTCTCCTGATAATGGCACAGCGGGTCCACAGTGGCAAAGCCTAATTGACAAAGATCAAAATCTAATTTGGATAACACCAGGAGCCGAGGGGGTCATGCTCCAAATAGTGCTTGAGCCACAACCAGCCGTGTTTGTCATTTCACGGGGAAAATGCAAAAAAGATCATTGCAGGTCCCCAAATGAGGGAGATGCCAATAATATTGAAAAGCAGGCGCAGGAAGAAGCCTCGCTCCTGAGGGTGCAATTACGGGGGCTGTGATGTGAAATGATAAAAAAATATTAAGTGGATTTTAATGTTGTAACAAAGGGTGGCCCTGCACTGGGCATAGGAATAGGGGAGGAAGATCCTTGGGGCACCCAGATAAAAAATAATACAAGTGTAGCTATTAGCAGAGCATTTCATGCCAGTGAAATTCCTCTTTGGGAGGAATATTTCCTTACCTGGAATTTAGGTCACTTTTCCTCGGAAGCAGCAGTTGTTATTATTATCTATTAATTCCTTGAAAGGAATTAGACTAACCTGGTCTGTGGCTTGAAATTAAAAAAGAAAAATACAAAAAAAACCAACAAAAAAAAACCCCCAGCCAAAACTGGAAGTATTTTTTTGGTAGGATTTTTGTATTGTTTAATTGTATTGTTTATTTGATTGTTTTGTAGGATTTTTCCATGCTTTATGGAGTCTGGGGTATTTCAGTAGCTGTGCTGTGTGTTCTGGATCCCAACTCTGATAAACCAGGTTAGGATAACTGAGGGAAGGAAATCCTGATATTCACAGAGAATTCCTGAGGTGTTTTTTTGTGTGTTTCCACCCTAAAAATTAAAAATCTAACGCAAAATCCTATAGGATTCCTTTTTATCATCAGTGTAGTTTGCTGGCAATAAAGAGAAATTTTAGGTAAATTTTGCGCCCTCCTTATAATTTCTAATGAGTAAATGCAATATTTGACTCATCCATCTACTCTCTTGCAGCTTCTGTGGGGTTTTACTCACTCCTCACTTTTGCCTGTGAGTTATATTTCATTTTCCCATTTAAAATTTGCAAATTACAGCAGAACAGAAATAATTTCAAGACTTTCCTCTGCATTGGGACTGAATTCATGTAGGTGCAAGTCAGCCGAGTTACTGCTGGCCTTTGGGATTGTGATAATCATTGGAAAATGTGCGGTAAAAAGTTTCATAAAAGAGATTTTAATGAAAAAAAAGGAAAATTATTCCATAATGGACAGTGAGAAGGAAGGTGCTTGGAGGAAAATCGGGACTGAGCTCTGAGGCAACTTGGGGTTGGGGTGGTGATCTGTTTGTGTTCTATTTTAAGTTTTAAGCATTTAATGTGATTTATGAAAGTGGTTTAAGTGCCTTAGGAGCATGAGCTCCATTGTCTCAGCTTTGCAAACACAGAGACGAGCTCAGAGCCCAAAAATCAGCGATTTGTCCTCCTGAGCAGCTCAGGGGCTTCAGAAAACACAACCTCATTCCACCCCATTGTAAAAAGAAATACTAATGGTATAAATTAAAGCCAAGAGGTTCCTGCACTCCCTCTGGCAGCACAGGACTGTTCAGAGGAGGGCTGGAAGGGCTGCACTGAGCTGATTCCTGCCTCTGGCTGCCACTGCTGCTTCTGGTGCCGCTTCTTCTCCGCAGCCGTTTGGCAAAGCTCCTGGAAAGGCTCCAACCCCGCTCCAGAGAAGCCTTTGGAGAACCAAAATTGCTCAGCACATGGGTTTGGCACGTTGAGCAGCCCAGGTCCAGCACAGAGGGAGCATAAAATGCTCCTGACACTGCCTGTTCCTGGGCAGGGCTGCTGACAGGCACTGATGGAAAAGTGGCAACGCAGCGGCCTGGGCACCAGCCCATCCCAGGGATGGCTTTTCCCCACTCTGGCATTAAAAAAAACCCAAGGAAAAACAGAGTTTTAGCTCTATCTTTTCACCATCTCTGCATATTTTTCCTGGCTGGATTCTCACAAACTGGAGGGTGATGGTCTACATGGCACAGGTTGGTGAGAGGTGGGAGGTGGACTCCCAGGGTGATGTACAGCTTGTCGTGCTTGTCAGGGCACTGGTGAGACATAAAGATCCTTTTCATGACAAAAAAATGAATGATTTTTATATCCTCAGAGGTGAAATCAAACCAATCCCATTAATTTCAATTAAAATGTTACCTGTCTCCAGCTATCTCTTTTTTTTTGCTCGCCCTCAAAGACTGTTTAGGGATGGGAAAAATGAAATATTAATGCATTCTATAAATAATATGTGTGAGGTCCATGGGGACACAGAACCCCCACATCATTAGTTAAATTGATCTTCCTCTTAGATTTTGCAGGAAATTGGGGGGTTTTGTGGCTTAGTTTTCAGGAAAAGTGGTCAAATCTAGGTCCAGACTGCAGCAAAAACTGAGGTTTTGCTGCTCCTTTTTTTCTGGATGTTTTAGATGTTGGACAATGTCACAAGTTTCAGGAGAGGTGCCACTAACCTGTACTCATGCAATGAATTCTGCCATAGAATTTCCAGGAGTAAGGAAAAGGAGATGGTGACTTTGAAAAAAGAATAATTGTCAAAACACAATTTGTTCCTACTGCAGATAATTCCCTGCACATCATGGTTAGTAGGAGCTTCCTGTAATTCACAGAACCACAGAATTGTTTGGGCTGAAGAGACCTAAAGATCATCCAGTTCCAACCTCCCTGCTGAGGGGTTTGCTCTCCAAAGGCAATTTTTTGTGGAATTCTTGCAGACATTTTAAACACCTGTGACCATCGCATGGTGAGAGCAGCTTTGAACAAAGCAGGAGCTTCACCTGCTGCAGCTCCCTCTTGAAAATAAAGCACAGTGTGGTTCCTTCCTCCTTCCCTGGAAGGCAGCAGAGGAGCTTTTTCCTTTTATTTTCATTTTTGTGTGTGTGTAATAGCACAAAGTCACTGCATGAGCAACCAGCAATGTTTATTAATAGAGATCTCCAATTTTGGAGTCTTTGGTAAATTGAGAACACACTGAGAAAGAATCTTATCGCTCGAATCATAGGAAATCCATTTCCAAGTTGTCTGGTTTTCATCAAATTAAAATTAGTTTCATGGGAATATGAGGAGGTTTTTATAATTAGATAATGGAAATTTGCCTAGGTTATCTTCCACTTATTTGGATGGAACATAAATATCAGGAATGTCACGTCATGCCAGTGTTTACTCATCTAACTCAGCACAAATCCTGGGTCAAGCAAAAAAGGTTTGGAAACATTTCAGTGCTTGTTGCTTAGAGACCATTTTTAACCACGGGAAGGATTTCACTGGAATCCATGGCTGCAGAGTGAAAAATCTGAAAATTGCCGATTTTTGGAAGGCACCTCAAGGACCATCTGGTTTCAAATCCCCAGCCACGAGCAGGGGCATCTTCCACCAGACCAGGTTGCTCCAAGCCTTCAGGTGAAACATTCCCAAGAGTTATCCATCAGCTGGGAATGGTGTTCCCATTCCCCATCCCATGGAGGGATGGGATGGGGGATTGATGGGACATATTTCTCATTTTCAATCAAACCTAGTCAGTTATCAGTAGATTTTGATTTTGAATTTTTTAAAAAATTTTAACTATTAGAATCATCTCTGCTTTCTCCCCTCTTCACATCTGTATTGAATACTGAACCCACATGGTTTAGGTGAAAATTCCTGAGGTTTGGAGCCAATTCCAGTGGGGCAGTGGCAACAACTGGTGCTGTTGACCCTTCCATTGCAGGATATGGTGTAATGGAGACAAAATATGACATCACATCCCTTCCAGACAACTGTGATGTCAAATCCCAATTATCCCAACTGTTTTCCTCCTCAGACATTCAAAACTCCATTTTTCAGTCATCTCATTTCTCTCACACATGAAATCTAAATCAATTAAAATCCAATTTCCAGTTGACTAAAGTGGGTTTGCACATGTTCCCACCAGGCATAGCTCTCCAAGGATGTTTGTGTGACCGTTTCTTTCCAGGTGCGCTGGATTCATTGCCTGAAAACTAGGAAATATCCTGATAGGAAGGCTTTCCTCCTGAAAATGGCCAAGAGCTGGAATTCATACTGGGGAATCTTGCAGATCACAACCAACCTGTTCAGCTCTTTAAATAAAGGGGGAAAATTCTGCATCAGTGAGTGAAGAGACACTAAAATTAAAGAAACCAGGGAAAGAGCATGTCCTGTATCATAATTTTCAGAGGAGCTGGGAATAAACACGTATAACCAGATTTTACGGAATATTCAACACCAGCCTGTTCACGCTGGGAAGACTGAAGAGCTTCCCCACAGGTTTTTCATAGTGGGAGCTGTAATTTCTTTTTTATCCCTATATCGAGTGTCAGGCTTTTATATATTAATCGCTGATTGGTTTTGTCTTCCTTTAAGAATTGCAATCCCTGCAAACACATCATCCTCCAGTGCTCTCTGCACATGGAGAATGCAAAACCATCTTGATAAAGCATTGCTGCACTGGTGAAGTCAGCTGGGGTAGTTCTCACTGCCTCTTTGTGAAGCTCAAAAATGAATATATTCCAAAAGTTTCCCTTTCTCCCCCTTCTCCAAGTTCTCTTCATTTTTTCACCCTTGCCCTAAATTCTGCCTGCCCACCCTCTGGATATGGGGTTAGTGAGAGAGGTTTACAATTAACACCTACAGGCAAAGAATGTCCCACCCATGTCCATGGGATGCTCCTAAGGGTCCCAGCCAGGAGATGCTGCGGGGAGCTGGTGGCACTTGCTGGATTGTGACTTCTCATTGTCCTTGGCAGTTTGAAGGTCAAGGAATCACAAAATATCCTGAGTGGGAAGGGACCCACAAGGATCAGCCAGTCCAGCTCCTGGCCCTGCACAGACTCCCCAAAAATCCCACTGAGAGCATTGTCCAAACCCTCCTGGAGCTCTGGCAGCCTCAGGGCCGTGCCCATTCCCTGGGGAGCCTGGGCAGTGCCAGCACCCTCTGGGTAAGAACCTTTCCCTAAATCCAGCCTAAACCTGCCCTGGCCCAGCTCCAGCCATTCCCTTGGGTCACCAGAGAGCAGAGATCGGTGTCTTCCCCTCCTCTTCCCTCACAAGAAATTGTGGCTGCACCGAGGTCTGACCTCAGCCTCCTCTGCTCCAACTGAACATTCCAAGTGCCCTCAGCTGCTCCTCACACGGCTCCTCCTCAAGGCCCTTCTCCATCCTCGTGGCTCCTTTGGACACTCTCTAACAGTTCAATGTCTTTTTTATATTGTGGCACCCAAAATCACCCCAGCACTCGAGGTGAGGCCGCCCCAGCCCAGAGCAGAGCAGGACAATCCCTCCCTGTCCCATGGCACTGCTGGGCCTGGGCCCAGGACAGGGATGTCCCCTCTGTCTCCAGGGCACTGCTGGCTCAGATCCAGCTCTCCTTCAGCCAGGACCCCTGGGTCCCTTTCCCTGGCACTGCTTTCCAGCCTCTCATTCCCAGTGTGTCCATAAATCCAGGCGTGTCCCACCCTGGGTGCAGAATCCAGCGCTTTTCCTTGTTGAACTTCACCTGGTCGGTGATTTTTCATCCCTCTGAGTTGTTGAGGTCTCTCTGCAGGACCTCCCTGCCCTCGAGGGAGTCCACATCTCCTCCCAGGTTTATATCATCCTCCCTCTTGCCAGAATCACCCTGGAAAACCGCTCCCTTTGTCCGTGCTGCCTTTAGAGAGTTCCATGTTGTGCTCCCTGCGCTTGCTTTGCTGCCCATCACGACGGACTCGTGATCATCCTGGAGCAAAACCCCTCTGGAATGAGCCTGTGCTCCCCTTGTGCACCTGGTTTGTGGCTCCCCGAGTTTTCTCTGCAAGAGATTATTTAGGATTATTTGCAGCCACGGCAGAAAGTTGCATTTCTGGTGTTATAACGCAGCTGTCATCTCCCAAGGAATTACAATTATCTCCTCCGTAATTAGGACGAGTTTGGCTGAGATTCTGAGTCACTGGGAAGTTCAGTTCTGTCGTTCAGCCCAGAATAGCTCTGTGGTTCCATAAATGTTTTCCCTCCTGACTAAACCTCGAATTTATGATGAAGGTTAAATCACTCCCACTCCTGAAGGAATGGAGGAGGTGGGAGGGTTTTATTGAGTGGTTTTCCAGGGATTGGACACCAAAACATCTGGGAAATGACCAGGTAAAAAAAGGAACATGTATAAACAAAAAAAAAAAAAAAAAAGGAATAAGGAATAAAAATCTCATTATGCAAAAAATAGTGAAGCATGGGATGAAATTCCAGTGTGAGCTTCCAAAGCATAAATAAATAAATTAATACATTTAACTTCAGGTGGATTTTCTTTGGAATTTTATTAGAGACTAGAAATTCTTGCAGGTGACCTGGTGGGAAAACTGGTAACGTATCTAACATGCCAGGCCGAGATGTCACCATCTTAAATACCAATGAACAAAGTGAAAATATCAAGATTTTAAACTGCTGAAAAGTCGAACTAATGCCTTAATTGATTAGAATCAGCCTTAATTAGTGGCAACAAGCCCTTGAATAGAGGAAAACATCCCCAAGTATGAGGTGTGAAGTGTTGTTGTTGTCAGGGAGAATCCTCAATGCCAGAGGTAAGGAAGGAAATATTTGCTGCTTCTCTTGCCCCTTTCGCTGGCTGACAACTAAAACTGAGAATTTCTGTGGGAAAGAGCATGGGATTTTCATCAAAAATGAACATTTGGGCTGTGGCTGTACAAAATAGGAGACGACAAAGGTTAAATTTTTACTTCCTTGAGAATCACAGCTGTCTCCTGCACTTGTGTGTTGGATTTCGAGTCAACTGGCTGTAAGTTTTTTATTTATTCTTCCATCTAGCAGCTATTTTAAGTGCTTTTTAAAGTGCTCTATAACGCACTAAGTGGGAAAAAATCGGTTAAAATTCTGATGTCTCCTCCTTTTTTCCTGCTTATAGCTGAAAACCAAATTTTGCTGTTTTAGACATATTTTAAAAATTGTTTCAGTTAGTTTTGCTGGTAAATCTGAAGGTTTATGTGCTCATGAAGAAAATCTAAAATATGTTTTTGGCTGGAGAGAGGGAAAAAATCACCAAGAAAGATGACCAAGGTGTGGTTTGTGTACATTCTTATGGGTAAATGTCTTTCCAGAACCCACCTGGCTCTTTTGTTTTGGTTGAAAATTTCTCCCTGCTAAAGCTTGGTTTGTTTTAGGAGCTGTTGGTGAACAGAAAATTTAACTTGGGAAAGAATAATGGAAGTTTTTGATGGCTCATGTGCTCAGTGTGATGGACAAATGAAAGATTGGGTGAATTTAATTGGCAAAGAGAGAAACAGAGTTACAAATTAAACCATAACTAAAGGAGAAGTCTGTATTATTTACAGCTCTTTGTCATTCCAGAGATAGAGAGAGACAGCTTTAAAAAATAAACTTATAAAGAAAAGGAATTAACACCTCTCAAAAAATTTGCTACATCACATCTGAGCTCCTCCTATTTCTGATGAGCCACTCACCAGTGCAGAGCACAGGGAAGGTGCTGGAAGGGAGGCACTGTTTGAGCAGATCTGATCGTCAATAAGTAATTGTGTTTTAATTAAAAGGTGTCATGTCATTCTGAGGCTCCTATATTACACAAGTATGAAAATGTATGACTGTGTAATTCGGTAATAATTAGAATTACATTTTCCTAACTCTTAAATTAAAATGCTTGGCAATTAACTGCCTGATAAATCTCACTTTTCCATGTGTGGGGTTTTTTCCCTTTCTGTCTGGGAGTATTAAATAGTCCTAATTGCTGAGGGCACATTCCTGGGCTGCTGGCAGTTTTGTGTTGTGTGTATCAGATACAACTTCTCCAAGTATTGCTTTATTTTTACACATGAAGCAAAGATGTTGCAAGCAAGTTTTACTAATTGGAGACTCATGAAGTCCTAAAGCCTCAAAGATGTATCCATAAAATCAGGGTGGACAAGGACTTGGTGCAGGGATGTGTAATCCAGACACAGCTCTGAAATCGTTGGATGCACTGCTTGTACCTTGTAGGCAAACTCTATTAATGGAGATTTTCTGATTTTTATTGGTTTAGTGAATTCAGAAATGAAATCTGTCTCACTTTCATAGCTTGACATAGTGGCACTACTTGATTTAGAGGACAGAATCCCAGAATCCTGAGGCTGGAAAAGCCCTCTCAAATTTAGTCCAGCCCAGCACTGCCAAGGCCCCACTGCCCCATGTCCCCAAGTGCCACATCCACATGGATTTTAAATCCCTCCAGGGATGGGGACTCCAGCCCTGCCCTGGGCAGCTGTGCCAGGCCTGGACAAACCTTTCCATGAAGGAATTTTTGCTAATATTCACCCTGAGCTCCCCTGGCCCAGCCTGAGGCCGTTCCCTCTGCTCCTGTCCCTGTTCCCTGGGAGCAGAGCCCGACCCCCCCGGCTGTCCCCTCCTGGCAGGAGCTGTGCAGAGCCACAAGGGCCCCCTGAGCCTCCTTTGCTCCAGGCTCAGCGCCTTCCCAGCTCCCTCAGGGATTCTCCAGCCCCTTCTCAGCTCCCTCAGGGATTCTCCAGCCCCTTCCCAGCTCCCTTAGGGATTCTCCAGCCCCTTCCCAGCTCTATTCCCTTCCCTGGACACTCTCCAGCCCCTCCATGTCCTTCTTCTCATGAATTAGTGAGTCCTACACTGGTTTGGGTTGGAAGGGACTTTAAAACTCATCCCATTCCAACCCCTGCCATGGGCAGGGACACCTTCTGCCATCCCAGGTTGCTCTAAGCCCTGTCCAGCCAGGTTTGGATGAGGATTTTAGCAATTTTAGATGAATTCTGCTGCTCCTAAACCCCTCTCAGCTGAACCATTAACAAACGAGCAATGGGATGGCACAGCCCTGGCTGTGGCTCTGTGTGACAGCTCAGGGCCATGTGGCTTCTTGGGGACACACAGATCATCCCAATTCGCTCCCAGGGATTCAGATCATGCTTTTAGCGTTCCCACAAATGCCTTGCTCTGCCTAACAATGCAGAGCCCAACGCAAATGCATCTGGAAAGGGTAAAAATCTGCAAAAGGCATCTCCAGAAAGACTCCTCCCATTTGCATTTTGAATAAAATCTTCAAAAGGCGTCTCCAGAAAGACTCCTCCCATTTGCATTTTGAATAAAATCCGCAAAAGGCATCTCCAGAAAGACTCCTCCCATTTGCATTTTGAATAAAATCTTCAAAAGGCATCTCCAGAGAGACTCTTCCCATTTGCATTTTGAATAAAATCCGCAAAAGGCATCTCCAGAAAGACTCTTCCCATTTGCATTTTGAATGGGGTCGTCAGCGTAAATCGAGCTGGAAATGAAGGCACTTGCTAAAGATGTTTTCTGTGTTCGCTGCCCAGGAGCAGGGAAAGGGCTGGAAAGGATTCAAGGGTGGGTAAACACGAGGGGATCACCCCGGACCCCACAAATTCATTGAGACAACTGAGTTTGGGAGACGACAAACTGCACGGCACAATCCCAGCAATATCCTGATTTCATGGGGAAGAGCAGGGTCTTGAGAGCAGCCGCTCCCTTAAACATTTATTAAACTCCCTCCCTGCAGATGTAACATTTCCCGAGCTTTTCCCTGCACTTCACATCTCGGTGCTCATGGCGTGAACTTTGCTGGGACTGATCCTTTAGTGGCTGACTGGAGGTGAGCCAGGAGCGATGACTTCCAGGCATCTCCCCCGACATTCCCGCGGCACATCCCAGCCCCTGTGCCAGGGATGGGCTCGCTCCGAGCGCTCCCGTCACCAGGGTCTTGAAATTCCTGTCATCTTTGGAGCATTTGAGCTGGTAAAAATGAGATTATAGGGGGGGAAATAAAGGGGAAGACATTTAAATTTGTCACTGGAGTTGTCCTAGCCATGCACAGTGCTGTGTGCTATGGAAATTGCATGGAGAACGAATTTAGGGGATTTTTCTCCCTATTGATTATTTTGGTTTAATTGTGCGTCTCCCTCCCAGTTTNTCGTGTTTTGTGCCAGGTGATGCTCAAGCATGGTCCCTTCAGTTGGTATTTGGGGGGAAAAAAGGGGAAGATATTTAAATTTGTCACTGGAGTTGTCCTAGCCATGCACAGTGCTGTGTGCTATGGAAATTGCATGGAGAACGAATTTAGGGGATTTTTCTCTCTATTGATTATTTCGGTTTAATTGTACATCTCCATCCCAGTTTGGTGGTCACTGTCTGTGCCTTTGATTATTTAAACTTCTCAGTCCCAGACTGGACAATTTGATCCTCGTGTTTTGTGCCAGGTGATGCTGAGGCATGGTCCCTGCAGCTGGGATTTGGGGGATAAAAGAGAAAGATATTTAAATTTGTCACTGGAGTTGTCCCAGCCATGCACACATGGTGAAATGGAAATTGCCTAAAGAATGAATTTAGGGGATTTTTTTCCCTGTTGATTATTTGGGTTTAACTGTGCATCTCCATCCCAATTTGGTGGTCACTGTTTTTTGATTATTTAAACTTCTCAGTCCCAGACTGGACAATTTGATCCTCGTGTTTTGTGCCAGGTGATGCCAAGGCACGGTCCCTGCAGCTGGGATTTGGGAAGTTGGGAATTGGAGACGGGATTTCAGCTTCTCCTGCCCTCAGTGAGGAGAAGGAAAGGAGCAGCTTTAGGCAGAGTTTTCTCCTTCCAATGGTGCCATGCTTCTCCCTCTGGAGAAATCCCTCTCCCCAAGACAAACCTTGTATACAGAAGAAGCAGCTTCTTCACTGAGAAACTCTCTCTGGCCCGGTAATTATTAATTTTTTTAATGTTCATACGTGCAGGCTGCAAGCAAACCCAAAAATTCTTTAAAAAAATGAAGTGGAAAAGCTGCCAACAATAACTTAAAAAAAATGATTTTACTTCATAACAAAATATTAGGTTGTGGTTGGGTTTTGCTTGTTTGTTTGTTTTTAAGGTTGGCCTTTTATTTCTGAGTCTCTGTTGTCACTGGAACACATTTGCAAGAATTTTTGCAACTTTGGAGACTTGTGATTTTCTTGCTTATCTGAAGGGAGGCTCTGATTCTCATTTAATCACTGCCTGTGAAAGCTGAGGCTTGAAGAAAATCTCCAGCCCCAGCCAGACTCTCTATAACATCAGGAAAATTGGCAACTATTAAAATATTTGCAAATATCTTTCTTGCCAGTTTTTTTTTTCCTCAGTTCTGCTTGTAGCCATCAGCAGGGGACCTTTGAGGGATAACTGCTCCCTCCATGGAATCTTCCTGAGCCCAGTTCTGAGCTGGTGGGTACAAGCACAACTGCACTGGCTTCAGAAATTAAAGGAGAACAATCAAAAACTCCATTGGTTTTTCTTTTGTGCTTTTAAAGCTTTTTATTTACCTATTTCCCTCCTTTCTAAGTGGGGAAAAAAAGCCATTTTTGAAGCTCCTGGATACGTGAAAAAGAAATATGAAATCTATTGGAATTTATCCTGTGGAAGACTTCATTTTGGGCACTTTATTGTGGAAATCTTGCCTTGTATTTTTGAAAACACCTCCCAAATTCGGGTCTTCTCTCTCTGCCTCCTGCAGTTTGTGCAAATATGACATTGGGAAGCTTTGGAGACAGACAGGTTGGGAATGGGACAGAAATTGCTCCTTGTTCCCTGCTGGTGGCTTTGGTGGAAGGGAACAGCCCCTGCCCTGGGAAGGAATGGCACTAGGGCAGTGCAATCCAAGGATTTCCTTCCTCATGGATGTGGGAAAGCACACACAGATTCCTTATTCCTTGCATGGGAAGAACTAATTTTTGTGTTATTAATTTATATTAACAATTAATTTGTATTAACAGTTAACTTTTGTGTTGTTTTGAGCCCTGTTGTAAGGATTTAAAATCCTTTTGGAAGCTTCCTAGCAGTGATTTGCTGGTGGCCTTGCTTTACCCAGCTCTGGGGAATTTCAATTCTTCAATACACAGGGAAAAAATCATCTGAAGTGGTCGTGTGACAGATCTGACCAGGATTTGTCCTGGGAAGTGGCAGCATCCAGGTTGATGTGTGTTATGGAAGTTAATCCATGCAGAGGTTTGCTAAAGATACCCCAAAATCAGGGGAGCAGCCAGCAGGAGTTATGGGGCAGGGACAAGAAAATGCTTTCCCCAAACTCTTTGGCAGAGCCAGCACATCCTTGGTTTGTGTTGTGAGGAAAAAAAGGGGGTTTTCTCTCCATTTCCTTTGTTTTTTTTTTCCCCCCAGCATCAAAAGTGTAACAGAGAGCAGAAGAGTTTGGAGAAATCATCCTCTCACTACCTGGGTTTCTCCAGGAGCCGTTACAGCCTCTGGATGGGGTGTGGGAATGCTGAAAATCTTTGGGAAAGCAGAGCTGACAAAACTGGGAGTGGTGACAGGCTGCGCTCATTTTAGAATCATGAAAGTTTGGGAGGTTTTAAAGTTTTTAAAGCCAATCTCATTCCATGGGCAGGGACACCTTCCACAGAGCAGCATGCTCCAAGCCCCATCCAACATTTTTTCTCCTTATTTTCTGCCTTTTCTTTGGCTCAGTGAAGTCCAGAACTGGTGTTTAATCCACACTTTGGTACCAGCTGAAGCCCTGATTTGATTACTCTTAATTTGATGTCATTTATCAGTGAATGGTGGAACAGTGACTGTTCCTGTGTGCAAGAACTCCATTTAGTGCTAGGAAAACACTGAATATCAGATTGCTTAAAAATCACAGTCTGTTTTCACATCCCAAACATGTTTTTTGGTTTTTTTTCCAGGGGAATGAATGGCTGTGCCTGGATGAGATGGAGCTGCAAGTGGGATATTGGCAGGAATGAGATGGATACCACAAAGCAGGAGGAGAACTGGGGGTTTATTGAACACCCACAGTTGTTTTTTGGGCAATGTTTTCATGACATGAATAAAGAGGAAGATAATGGGAAATGCACAATTGTAGCCCTCTTTTGGACATGGTTTTTCTGTATATTTGTCTCATGTGAATCCTTCACATCCATTACATCAATTTTCTGGGATAAGGGATGCCTCAGGATTATGGAGTAATTACTGACTTGCAGGAGACACCTTTCCCTCCACCTGCATTGCTCTCAATTTGGGAAAAAACACTATTTTGGTTTTTTGTTTTTCCTTTTTATTTTTTTTTCCCCATGGCATGTGGGTGAGGATGGGGACAAGCTCCTCCTGTGTCCCTGCACTGGGATAGGGATTTCATCTCTGTGTGAAAAAGGAGATGTCCAAAAGTTCTGGGGTTTAAAAAATTCTTTTAAGGCTTAATTGAATCGGAGTTGGTGCAAAAATGAAGGAACGTTTTCCCTGCTGGGTGTGGGTGGTGGGTGGAAGTGAGGAAGATTGTTGGTAAACAAGAAAATTAAATCAAATTTGGGTTAAAGGAGATGCTGTAAAATGAGGAATTTTGGCTTTTTTTAGGTATCTCTGTGAAGAGCAGGTCAGAAGTTGATTCTCTGAGGGGCCAATTCCACCACAAAGATGCTGAAAACACATGAGGAGTTGAAGTACATCTTCTCTTTCTGCCTCCTTCACCAACCACAGAGATTTTATATTAAAACAACAACAACAACAAAAAGAAAATGTAGCTGGAATATCAGGCAGAAGAGAAAATGCAAATTCACGGCACAGAAAAGAAAATCAGAGCATGAAAGAGAAAAACACCCAGATTGCTCACAAGGGGAGGGATGGCTCAAGGGCTTTCATTTTTTTTTTTTTAAATAGAAATATTATTGCAGTTTATTTCTATTCTTTGCAATGGGAGATGGAGGTTGTCTCATGTCCAGGCCAATGTGGGGTTTATTTTATTTATTTTATAGGGTGAGGCTGATTAGCCCACCCTGCCTGCTCCTTCTCCATGCAGGCAAGTCTTTGTGGATGGACACAGGTCTGGAATTGTGGCCTGGAACTACCTTTCCTTGTTGGTTTTGGGCCATTCCACCTCCCCTTTCTCCCTGGAGATTTACTGTATTAAATTTTCAGGGTTTTTTTTCCTAAAGGCTCGGAACAAAGGGAGATTTGTAGAAGATTTGTATGAGGCGAGGGCTCATATTTGGTCTGTATTTCAGAGAGGTAAAATAAAATGCTGAACCTCCTGCAGATAAACCTCTGGGAGTTCTGCTGGGCACCAGTGGCATATTTATTCTGCGATCCTTCAGGAGGTTAGGGGTGAAGCTGGAGCTCAATGAAGAACAATTTGTTTGCTCTTAACAGAGGCAAAGGCAGATGAAGTGGGTGAGCACAACTTGGGGGGTGTTGAGTCATTTATTTTCAGAGCTCAGTGTCTGTCCTGCAGCCTTTGCTCAGGTCCCTTTCACTGCTTGCAGGATGCTCTCGTGCCTCCCAGACCTTCTCCTGTCTGCAGATCAGGAAAACTTCCCAAAAAAACCATTAATGCACTGGTGCTGTGTGTTTTCTGAACTTAAACCCTTTGTCGTTGTTTGCTCTTAACTTTCAGATAGGATAAATTTATTTCTCTGGACAAACGGGCCTTGAAAAGGTTTGTTGTTACTGAAAGAAATTTTTGTTGTAGTTTTGTCTTATAAAACACCAAATGAAAGATTAAACAACAGCCTTAGTTTATATTTATAGGGGTTTTTCCCTCAAATGTGCAACACAATGGGCAAGGATTTCATCAAAGCTGCAGAGGACCAAAGAATCCTGGGATGTTTTGGGTGGGAAAGGATCTTAAACTCATCCAGTGCCACCCCTGCCATGGCAGGGACACCTCCCACTGTCCCAGGCTGCTCCCAGCCCTGTCCAGCTTGGCCTTGGGCACTGCCAGGGATGGGACATGGTGGAAAATTCCTGAACCATCAGGATGAAACCTCTGTCCCCAGGTGAGGTTTCTCACCACCATCTCCTTAAAACTTCACCAGCCAAAAATCTTAAAATATTGCAGAACGGGAAATTAAAAAAAAAATCAATTAGCATCACTAATTAACTATAATAATATCATTTAATTCACAGCCTGGAAATCCAGTAGCTTTGGCCCCATGCCATGGTAAATTCTGCATGGTGGAGTCTTTCTTGTGGTCACACATCCAGTCTGAGACCTGACAGTGATGAGCAGTTTTTAAACATTTAAGTGCTGCCATTGTTTTAGTGAAGGAATTTTATTGCCTTGCCCGGGCAGTTAACATCTCACAGCAGCTGGTATTGATTGCAGTGAGCTGGGTATTTAAAAAAGAAAGGGAGAAAATCCTGTAACTTCAATTTTATGTTGTAATATGTTGCTCCTTGCTGTTGGATGGGTTTAGAAGGAGTTGGACCCTCACCATAGAAGTATCCATATCAGTAATCAAATATAATTCATATTTTGCCAAGTTTCCTGGGCTGTCGCATCTGCCATCACCACCTGTGATAATTTTCCTCCTCTTTTTTTGCACTAAATAATCAATTATAATATTCTACTCTTTCCCCCCTGCTCTACACACGGCTTTATTACAACTGGCTCTGATTAGGAATTTTTTTTTAGTGTCAGTGAGGAGGTGTGGGTAACTTTGTGCGGGCTTTTGGAACATAGGAATGGGCATTGTGGAGTCCTGTGCTCCCAATTTCAGGACCTGTTCTCCGTTAACATTAAAACCAGATGACCCCACGTGCATAAATGAGAATTTACTGAGTCGGGGGATGTCGGACTTTGCGATTTTCTGCCCCAAAACGAAGCCCTGGGTGTTGGAAACACGCAAGGAGCATCTTTGAAAGATCCAAACAAGGCCCATCCCAGCTTGAGTTTTGTGGGAAAAGCCAAGAGGGAAACATTTTGGTGGAAACTGGATAAATTTGGTCAAAGACAGTGAGCAGAGAGAATTGTGGTGCCGCGTTTTCCAGGTTAGCTTTGGAAAATATCTGCACTTTGGGAAGCCGGGAGCACAGGGAATGGATTTATGGTTAAAAGAACATTTTGGGTGTTCCAGGTGTGTCTGTGGGGTGTGCCAGTGCTTCCTGGGTGATTTGGGGTGCTTCTCACACTCTGAGTGTCTCTTCAGTCGGTCCATACTGCTGATTTTAGACCTGGCTTAGGGAGGCCTGAGCAGGGTTTTAGCCAGACCCCTGCAGTAATCCCTGTGCCCTGGTTTGTCCCGTGGGGCTGTGCCAGCACCAGCACAAGGAGCTGTCAAACCACCCTTATTTCCAGGGAAAAGGGAAAATATCACCCCTGGGGACTTTTAGAGGCAGAGCAGAGCAAAGAGGGCAGGGATGGGAGAGGAGCAGACATTCCCCCTCCTGGGGTTTATGGCACTTCACAGACCCCTCCTACATGAATATTTTAAAAATAAACATCTTTTTATGTGCCATTAGTTAAGAGGTTCTGGTGGGAGGGTGCTGAGGACAAAAGGATGGTCCCAACCCAGCCTACTGCTGTCGTTTCATGGGGAATTTACCCTGCTGGTGTCCAGATATCCAGAAATTTCCAAAGGCTGCATCCCATCTGCTCCCTCTCAGAGCTGCCCTGAGGTTCTTCAGCACCTGCCAAAATTTAAAGGTGATATTTGCACTCAAAGAGCTGCTGGATCCCTTCAGCCTGGATCAGATATTTATCAAGTAGATGAACTCATTGCACCTCAGTTGGACTTAAAATCAGGTTTTACATTTTCCTTTTTAATTTTATGGTTAGGATGGGGACTATGCGTAGGAACCTGAAAAAAAGTGCACTTGCTCAGCTCATTTTAGAGCCAGGTTTAACTTTCAGGATGATCCTTTTTAGTCTAAAATGGAATTTCACTATTTTTCTTGGTCCAGTAAGATTCCTAAGGTCTCTGCTTATTTGCTTTTTTGAGATGGTAACTGGAGTGGTACAAAAACTGGGCATCGAGGTAAATTTTTGATCACAGAAAACCAGTCAGGAAATGATGCTTTAAAAAGGACAAACTTTAAAAATAAAAAGCCCAAAATGTGCCTCGGTCGAGCTTCTATGAAACATGACACATCCCCTAAATATGTCACGTTTATTTTTACAATACTGTAAATAAAAAAGCCGAGTGAGAAAATAATCTCTGGGCTGTTCCTGGGAGCGCAGCCCCTGCCAGGAAAGGTCTCTGTAAATAGCAGAGGTCAGAAGTGCTCGGGATCTCTCCCCCACCCCTCTGAAAGCAAGGAACACATCTCTGTGTACATTCCATAAAACATGGATAGCTATTCCTCCTTGGACTGGAAATCCTGGGGACCTGGACATGCCATGCAGGTGCCAAAAAAAGAAAAAAAAATACAGAGAGAAAGAAAATCTATCCTGGGCTGCTGTTTCTTTGTGCTTCAACTATTTTGGCCTGGGAATTTTGTGACAAACACTTTTGGACTGAAAACTTACAGTTCTTAAAGTGTTTTTTTTTCCATGAGAAAAAGCCAGTTTTGATGTACCTGAGATGACCAAGCAGTACCAGGAAGTTTGAAGGACTCAGCTGTATTTTGTTTCCCCTGTGTTGATTTTTATTTATTTATTTTTCCCCACGGGGATTTTACACCCAATAATCTCGATGGTGGTTGCTGCTCAGAAGCATTTGGTTTGAAATTTGTTTTCCTTTGTGTAAAGAGATTTGCAAGGGATTTTTATTTCTTGCACAACCATGATTTAGGTGAGTTCTGGTTTAGATGCTGATGCTGCAGTAGGAGCAGCAGAGATGAAATGCTTTGGGAAGGGCAGAGGTGGAAGGAAGTTCATCCTTTCCACTTTCTCTGGTGTTGTTTTCATCTATAAATGCATTCTAAGAGATTAATTCTAATTTATGTCCCTTCAGGGGCAGCTGGGGAATGTCCCAGGTTTGCTGTGGCACTGGGGGTGAGCAGGGGATTGATTATTCCAGCCCTGGAACACCCACAGGGCTCGGGGAGCTGGGAATGTCCTGGTGCTCCCTGAGAGCTGAGCAGCCTCCTCTGCTCTGCCCATGGGGAGAAAGGTGGGCTTTATCCTCAGAATTCTCAGGGATTTGTTTAATTTTCCAATTCCACGGGGAAACAAGAGCTGGACCTTTGGAGGAAGGGCTGCAAGGTCCAGTGCTGGCTTGGCCATGCTGGGCTAATGCTTGGACTCGATCTTGGAGGTCTTCTCCAACCTCTGGTGATTGCTGAGCCACTTAATTTTGAACAGAATTTAAAATTAGAGCAATATTTCTGGGGATAAGAGGGAATTGATGCTTTCAGGAGCCGGCTCCCCACCTTACAAAGGTTTAAAGTGAAGTACAAAGGTGAGGCAGAACAATTTCAGAGTAAGCAGCTCCCTGCTCTGCTCAGGTCCCAGCGTGGCTGCCAGGAAGGGTGATCCTCACACGAGGAAAGGAGCCTTAAACTGCTCCATGGTTTTCTTGGGAAGTGCTTGGAGGAAAGTCTAAGGGCAGGGACCAAGGGCACATCATGAGCCCACTCCCAAGCCCTGTTTTTCCCCCATCACTCTCCTCTCTACCTGTCATTTTCTTCCTGAACAAATTTCTTTTACTATTTCACTTCCCTCCCCACCCCAAACCCAGGCTTGACCTTCTGTAGAATTTTGCTTCCATTAGAATAAAAGAATTCCTTTTAGTGCCTTTTGCCCTGGCTAAACCTTCAGCTTTTCCCAAGTCCTTTGGCTCCTTAGGAATTTTATTATCAATACAGGCTGGATGTATGGAATCAATGAGTGTTTTGTGGGATGTGGGGGACTCTGAGCTTGTTCATAAATAAATAGAAAAGAGGGAGAGGATGAGTGAGCTCCACTGGGTTTGATTCCTGAAGAAAGAGGTGCTGGAGCACACAGAAATCTTCTCTAAAAGGCATTTTCCAGCTCTTTGGTGTTTTTAATTTTAGAAATAAGCTTTATAGCACCAAGTGACCGTGATCATCTCTCTCATGCTCATGGGGGTGGTGGCTCTGGGAGAGAATCCTGCACGTGGTCCTTGCTCTTCGTTATCTTGAATTACACAAATGATTTTAAAACATATGTCAATAGGCTTGTAAGCAAGCAGATTCTGTTCTGATTAATTAATCATACAGTTTCTCAGCTTCAAATGAACTTTTTTAATGACAAGTATTAATTTTTGAATTTTTGGGGGGCTGTTTGTTTTTACACATCTGCATACGGCTTAGTTCAAACTTATTAATTAGAATAAATAAAAAATAAGGAAAGCAGCAGGTGTTCTCTTATATCTTCTACAAAGGATCTTGTTATTTAAATTTTACCAGATTATTTTATTCCTGCTGCTTCATGCTGCAGGTTTCACAACAGAAATATTTTCTTTCATTCACATGAGACCTTTTTTGGTTTTTTTTCTTTTGTTGGCAATTTGAAGGCTGTCATGGTTTGTGGAGAAGAAAACATTCTTATAATGTCTCCTTGCTGCTCCATGACTGATTTTACACGGGCTCAGAAGTGAGTTTTAAATAAGTGGATTAGCCCGAAATATTCTGGAGAAGTTACAAAGGGAAATGTGGTTTTTTTCCTCCCAATTTCACTTGCAGGGACCATGTTTGGGAGTGGTTGCTTGTATTAGGATTATTTTTTTTTTTTTTGGAGGAGGAGGAGAATGGGTCAACCATGTATTTGTCATGATTTTTATTTTTAAGGCTGAAGGGCTCAATCTTCTGAGCACTCGATAAAATATATGAATGTAAAGAGGAGGCTATTATTATTATTATTATTATTATTACTATTATTATTATTATTATGCGTATTTATTGACTTTTCAGGAAGTTTTCTCAGTTTCTCCACGACTCCAGAACCTGGCACATGTGAAGCAGCCACTGTGGCTGAGGGGTGCAGTGAGGATGGGGTTTGAGGGTGCAAGAAAATTTCCTATTTCTTGTCCCTGACCCAGGGGAAGAGAAATCCCTGGGCGGTACCTGAGAGAGAGCACAAAAAATACAACCAAAGACATTAAATATCAACTTCCAACCCATGAGTTGTTTATCACATCCTAAAAACGAAGAATATCCACATTTAAGTACTTCAGTGGGGTCTCACCTTGTGGCCAGGGATCACCTGCATGAAGCCATCCCCTCCCACCACTTTTATTTTTTTTATAAGATAAATTTTAAACCGCCAAATCAGAAATTCCATCCAACAGAGTTAAAAAGGGAAGAGTAGGCATCACCTTTTCGAGCATCCTGCCTGAAAACTCTCCTCCTTTTTTTTTTTTTTTTTTTTAAAATTTTTATTTTATTTTATTGTTCTCCCTATTTTATTTTTAATTAAAAGCGAGCCCGGACGTGAGCGGCTGGCGCGGAAAGCTAAAAAGCGACTTGAAAGTTTGGGGGAATTATTTTCGCGCGGCTCAAACGCCAGGCGAGGATTAGAAACAGTTTAAAAGCTTTCCCATCCCAACGCTATCCATCAGAGGCCCCTTGGAATGCCCAGATGAATATGGGAGTGGACAAGGTTCTGGTTCCTTTCAGAGAGCTGCCTCGACCTTCTGGGTTTTTCCTCGGGCATTTGATGTTTGGTGCACATGAAAGGATTTCTCCAGGGGTTTCTCCAAGGGTTTTGTGGGAAGTGAAGCAGATTGGGTGAAGTAAGAATACAGACTTAAGTTCTCTCTGTGTTTTTTGGTGGGAGAGAACTGACTCCTGCATTATCTCACAAACACATAGGAAACATAAAAAGGGGAAATTATGCAGAAAAACATAAATTATGTAGATGCTGGAAAGCCTATGCAAAACATGATATGTGCACATAATAGCATATTTCCCTAGGGTCTAATTGCATCCTTTGGGTACCTTTTGAAGCATCTGAATATTCAGAAGAAAGCAAATTTATTGTAATTTACAAAATATCACAAAAAATAAGGTTGATACAATGATGGATGTTGTAATGGAAACTCACTCTTCAGTTGTTGTCTCAAAGTTGACCGAAGACTAAAATGTAATAAATTAGTGCAGCTGTTGTGTGGGGGGATAGAGCTGCTTCCCTCGGCCCACCAGCCCCTTTCCCTTGCAATCCTGGTGCTTTTCCAGATGTTTTTTTGGCAGGTCCTCAGTGCCAACCCTTGTGAGGGGAGCCGTGGGTGATAAAGGGCTGGTGTTTATTTTCTTCTCAGGAGCTGGGGTTTAGTCAGGGCAGAGGAGCTCCGTGACAGCCCCGTGGAGAGGCTCTAAGTGGAGGTGATGGGAGAGCTCCGGTGTCAGAAAGGCTCATCAGGAATTCTGGGCTCCCACCAAAATTCCTCCTGAGCCCCACTGAGCAAACCGACAGAGGTTTCTCTGCATCAATAAACAGGGAATCTGCAGAAAATCCAAATGCCTCTGCATCTATTACAGTGATCACTCTCCTATCAGAAGCTTTTGGGATATTTGGGATCAGTCATCAAAATCTAAATTTCTTCCTCTCTCTTTGAAACGGCTTCACTGCTTTGAACTCCGGAGTCAGGAGGCGAAGGAGAACAACGGGAAGTTCTTGCTGAGCCACGTTTCTACATTTTTCCAGAGGCAGGAGGTTATTGTAGCTCTTCTCTGGGAGCTGTTCTCTCATCAAAGGCCGACTCAGATGCCCCAACCACCTCTCTCCAAGCTCCCATTCCAAGGATTCCCAGCAGCTCCTGGCACTGGGGAATGCAGGCTGCTCCTCCTGCAGTGCCTCCACTGGATGGAGCCTTGAGGAGCTTCTTTGGATCACTGGGATCTCTGTAGCTGCTCATATTTCAGGTCAGCCAGCTGCAGGCATTTGCTTTGGAGAGCAAATTCCTTGGAAGAGGAATCCATAGATTTAAGAGTTTTCTCAGTAAATGTTGAAGGAGCATTTGCATTTTCCATCAGCATTTGTGACTGATCTGGTGTTGTCTCTGGACAAGGTTCTGAGTAATGTCCTCTAGAGGTGACCCTGCTTGAGTGAAGGGTTGGATTAGATGGCCTCCAGTGGTTTTCCAACCTTAACCATTCCATGATTTCTACTCGTTGTGAAGGCACAAGAAAGAACATCGGATTCTGAACAGGTGTTACTGCACAAACCTCGCTCTGTTAAAAACACCTAAATTATTCTTTTATGGCCATGAAATAATGAATCCCAAATAGTATCAGGATGATTGGGATCCAGGCACTTTCCCTCTGCAGAGCCTGTTTTATGGGAAATTGGCTGCTGACCTTAATGCAGAGAAATTTGGGGCCTCTGTGACAAGCAGGAAGCTCTGCTTGATTTAAGAATCAGGATTTTAACCTTTGGCCTCGTTCAAAATATCCACACCCCATGAAAAGAACAAGCAGGGCCTTCAGGTTATGGCACAGAAAAAGAATCCTTGGAAGCAAGGTCTAGATCTGGAAGACACCATGGAAAGTCAGGGAAGTTTTTGATACATTACCCAAATTTCAACCATATTTAAGAAGTTTTGCTCCTTCTCTGGTCACTCAGACCGTGGGAGGGGCTGTGTTTTATTCTTCTGATGTGCCATGTAATGTGTTGATCCTGAGACTCTTCCTGTCTCTCAGGGAATCCTGGGAGTTTTTGGGTGGGCTTGCTGGGATTTGCCATCTCTCATTTGTTTTGTCTTCCTGCATAAACCAGTGAGGAGAGGCTGCCTTTGGGCACCTTGGGGTGTTGTCATGATGGAGAGTGTGGGTCCCATCCTGGTGCCACAGCCCTGTGGGATGCAGGGAGGGATGCCCTGAGAAGGCTGCCCCAGAACGGGGGCTGGACAGAATTCCAGAATAAAGCAGGGATTTATTCAAAGCATTTCCTCCATGGATCCACCTTGGGCAGCACAAGAGCCCAGCCAGGGCTGCACCCAAGAGGAACCAAAATGGGCACAAAATGGACACCGGGCACGGCTCTGGCACTTTGATCAGTTCTGCTCCATTTGCACCTTGGAGTTCATTGTCCAATTCCAGCTTTAGCCCATCCAGTCCCATCCTTCTTGTTTTTCTCTCTTCAGCCCACGGTGTTTGTGCTCTTGGGCCTGAGGTTTGGATCATTTGTCCTTGGTCCCCAGCTGGAGAAGGAATTGTTTTGTGTCCCTGCTCTGTGCACAGAGCTCACCATGCCCTGATATGGAGCCCAGACCCACACACTAAAGCAGCTCAGAATCTGAAAAATATAAAAGCTGAAACTTAAGGCATTAGGAGAACACCCCAATCCCTGTGTGGAGTCCGTGCTCTGCCATTCCCTGCTTTGTCTCGCCTCGCTCCAGCATCCCTGCATTCAAGGAATGTGTCCAAGCTTCCCCACGCCTGGAATTTAAATACATAAATGTCCTGCACAGATCTGTTGTTGGTTGGTAATGTATTGTCAGCTGTCCTGCCAGCCTTTTTATCTTCTGATTAGCTTTGAAATCATTGAAGCCGGTGAAGATTCGTTTGTTATCCCAGTCCTCCGAGGACCAGAAATCCAGTGATGGTGTGGATGTGCTCTGAGGCAAGTTCCCATTTGTAAGATGGATGATGATTGCTTGTCGATACTAAGAAAAAGAGCTTTGTCAAATCTGAAGTTGTCTCCTTTCTTAATGTAAAATATTATTTTTATTTTCATGCTCGGAGAAAATTGTGATGCTGCGAGCAGTAGGCAAAGGAAAAAACAACCACCACCCCAAAACCCAAGGTGACTTGGATGTTTGTTTATTTGTCTGCTTTTGAGGTGTGCAAGATGTTTTTTCTTTTTGTTTTGTTGTTTTGGTGTTTTCTTTTTTTCAGAAAAAAATACTGTCATGGGAAAGAAAATACTTTTATGATAAGCTCGTGCAGGTTTACAGGAATTTTCTTTCTTTAATGAGCAAAGATGTAATCTACCTCTTTGCCTGCTTTCTCTAATCATCTCCCTGAGATGTTCTCACTCTTGTGCTTTCAAAGGATCACTCCAGCATTTAGTGGGATGTGGCTTAGCGTTGGAAGGACTTTGGGAGCTGGGAGCCTTGGTCACAGCCTGCAGGGCACCCCCAAAGGCAGCTGCTGCCTTGGCTGTGCATCTGTGCAGAGGGGTTTCCTTCAAAGAGTTCTGGTTAAAGCACAGCCAGGTCAGAAGTGAAGGGGGCTGCAGATATTTCACAGAATTCCAGAATGGTTTGGTTGGGAAGGGACCTTAAGGCTCATCCCTTCCACCCCAGCCATGGCAGGGACACCTCCCACTGTCCCAGGGTGTCCCCGCCCCAGTGTCCAGCCTGGCCTTGGGCACTGCCAGGGATCCAGGGGCAGCCACAGCTGCTCTGGGCACTGTGGGCCAGCCCCTGCCCACCCTGCCAGGGAACAATTCCCAATTCCCAATATCCCATCCAGCCCTGCCCTCTGGCACTGGGAGCCATTCCCTGTGTCCTGTCCCTCCATGCCTTGTCCCCAGCCCTCTCCAGCTCTCCTGGAGCCCCTTCAGGCCCTGGCAGGGCTCTGAGCTCTCCTTGGAGTCTTCTCCTCTCCAGGTGAGCCCCCCCAGCTCTCCCACCCTGGATCCAGAGTGTTCCAGAAGTGTTCCAGCCTTTGGAAAATCTTTGTGGCCTCCTCTGGGTTTGCTCCAGCAGCTCCACATCCTTCTGATGTTGTGGACCCCAGAGCTGGATCAGGAGAGGTCTCATCAGAGTGGAGTAGAGGGGGAAATCACTTCCAAGTAATTTCTAACAAAAACCCATTTAAATTCCTCAGGTTGAAGCTGGCTACTAAAGCTGGAACTTGTCAAGACACATTTAGGGAGTCTTTGCTCAGAGCAGGGCCTGGTTTGGCTCCCCCTCTGTGACTCTGGGGGAATAATGGGAATTTGAACAGCTTCATTCCTGCCACCAGTGGAGCTGGGTGTCCTTGGATGCTCAGGGCAGCTGAGCTCAGTCCCAATGTCCTCTGAGCTGGAGCCAGGATGCACCAAGTCTGTGCTTGGGGCAGTGGGAGGTGGATTTGGTCCTCCTGGAGCAGGTGATGCTTTGGTCTTTAGCTGCTTGAGGGTGATGGTCTCCAAATTTTTCTGTGCTGTTACCCCATTCCATTCAGCAGAAGACCTCTGAGCTGGGTGTGAAAGCACGCACTGCACCCCTGAAAATCCCTGTTTTCCTGGAGGCCCTGGGAAGTGGGAAACGAGGGAGTGTGGCTGAGTGAGCTCACACCCTGTCACCGTCTGACTCTGTCTCCATCACCCCATTCCTTCCAGCCTCCCCTCTTCTGCCCAGGTTTTTCCATGCCATAAAACCAGGAGCCAGGCTCTTTACAGCCCAGCAGGAGCTGTGTCTTTCTGCTCCTTTGCTCTGCAAAGACTTAACAGACTTTTGGCCGCTGTGAAATAACTCAGACCAACCTGAGGGTGGCTGGGGCTGGCTCTGTGCAGCTCTTGTTCTGCATTTCCCATTCCAAAACTTCAGTGGGAGAATCTTTCTTCTCTAAATCCTGTAACAGGACAAGGAACAAAGTTTTTTGTGATTTCTTTCTTCAGGAATTTATAAATTGCACTCTCAGTAAGGGCTGTGCAGGGAGCTTAGGGTTTAAAATGAAGACTCATTGCAGTAATGTGGGTTTTGTTGGTTTAAGAGAAAAAATACTCCTAAATCCTACTTCCACCTTTGACCTTCCCTCCCTGGGAGGGAATAGATAAGCAAATGGGAAAACTGGGGGTGTGGGAAGGAGGATAAGGGAGCTATTGGCTTTGAGCAGAACTCTGTCACACGAGTCTGTGAACGTATTGTGAACGTATCCGTGAATACATTGCAATTATTAATCCTATAAGTGATGTCATGGCTTCTTGGCAGCAGCACAGAGCCCTTGGGACACCTCTGGAGCGAGTCAAAGGAAGCAGCAGTGGCTGTGAACATATCCAGGGATGCTTTTGGCTCTCTGGGCGTCGGCTCTGCGGTGCCAAACTGCTCTCAGTGGAGGGGCAGGAGCTCGGGGGTGTGCACAGAGCTGCCAGGGAGGTCAGGCTGGCTCTGGGCTCCAGGGAACCCCGGCAGCAGAGGGAACACCAAGAGCAGGGGCCAAAAGCTCCTGAGTGGAAAAGCACATGGTCCCTCTGAAGCCTTTCCAGCACTGCCGGCAGCCAAGGAGCCGCGGGTTTATGGTTTCACACATCTTCATTTCTGGGGATTTAAGTGGGCCAGCAGCGTGGTGGAGGATTAACCCGGAGTTAAAAAGGCATTTATGAGGTGGAAGGATATGGAGTGAAATACTCCTGGTGTCTCCAGGGGCTGGGTTAACAGCCTGTCCCTGTGGGCCTGGCATTCGTGCCCTGAGGGTGACAACAGCACCAGATTCCAGAAAAATTGTACACCAGCTCTTCCCTGTGCTTGGAAATCCTACTGCACGCAGTGAGGACCCATAATCCAGGATATTTGTGGTGGCTCTTCCAAAACTCAGTGCCCTGGGCTGACCTTCTCCGTGCTGGGAGGATGGGACAATGCTGGGCTGTCCTGCAGGAGCCACCTCGTGTCCAGGGATCTGCTCTGTCCCTGTGCAAGCTGTGAGGCAGCCACGTGAGCCAACAGCAAGATTAAAACCTGCTGTGAGGATGAGACCTTTCCCTGATGGCCAAACGGTTCTGATGAGCAAATAGGATTTTTTTTTAATCTGAAAGGTGGAAGGAAAGGGTGCAAAATGCAGCCTGTGGTGTTTCCCACATGGATATAGATAACCAGCCTGGCAATATTTCTCCTTTTGAGAAATCAGTGTTAACTTTGTTCAGTGCTGCCTCCTGGAGGAGAGGGAACAGGGCTGAGAAAAAGGGCAGGAAAATGAAACATGCAGGTAGGAGTCCTATGCTGGACGCATTCACACTCCAAACTCATCGTAGCAGGGCACAGGGATTCCAGCAGAACGAATTTGTATCTGTATTCCAAAGCAGCATAACAGGGAAGCCTCTCATCAGTGACACAGATTAGAGACTGAAAATAAAAAATAAAAAACCATCCCTGCTGCACCCGTGCCTGTATGCAGAAGATTAATGCAGAGGAAAAGCTCCCTGTCCAACCCCACCACCCACACATCTGCTGACCACCCTCCCCTGCTCGGGCTCCGTGGCTCCACACGTGGGGAGAGGATGGAGATGATTAATCAGGGGCTGCAGGAGATGCTGAACGTCTGTGGCCCTGCAGAGCCTGGGGTTGTGCTGTCTGCAGCGAGGATTTGGGGGAAGGCTCTCGGCTGCCAGACAGGGATAGAAGATAAAGGACTCCGCCAAACTGGAAAAAAAAGAAAGGGTGTTTCTGTGAAACTCGTAGGATGTAAAAAATCAGTGGCTTTGCAGAGCTCTGCTCCTGGTATTATTCTTTGTGATTAGGCTAATGAGCCCTGACTCTTACAGGTACAGTGTGCTGTGATACCCACAGGGGTTGGGATCTTCATCACACAATTAGGTCTCTCCCTCTGTGCAGGCATTTTATAATAAATAATCAGTAGTTTTAATATGGTTTTGAAGCTGGTCAGCACAGTCATTACCCTGCACAGCTCCCAAGTTCAGCTAAAATTCACTTACTTAGATTGTTTATTAAGTCTTGCCTGGTAATGAATGTAAATGTTTTATTAAAGTAAATATTTATATCTCTTTAATGCTTTTAGATTATATTTTTTTTCAAGTGGAAAAGGGACAGCTATGCCTTGATGAATGAAGATTACCTTTATTTGGGTTCTTGTGCCATGTTCTGCCGTGGGATATTGGCTCACATCTGGCTGGGTTTGGTATTTACCATGATGAGGAAAACTTGGTGCCCAGTGGTGTCTCCCTCAGCAGGGCTGGTGCCCCTTTCCCCACAGATATGTGCAAAAAAATAGGCCCAGAGAGGAGCATGGCCGTATCTGAGGCGGCAAAACCAAAATGCAGATCCTCCAGATTTATTTCTGAGCCTTTTTGAACATTTCCATGTGGTTTAGCAGCAATTTTAGTGTGGCCAGTGCTGTGCTGGCCCAGCTGGGCTGGCCTGCCTCGTCCCAGTGATGTCCAGGGGACGGTGATGTCCCCATAACCCACCCTGCCAAGCTCAGGAGGCACCTGGCCAGGTCTCAGCCCTGCAGTATTTCTCATGATTTCTTACTCCCCGTTAAATTCATAGAAAGCATTTCAAACCTCGTCTGTCAGAAGCACCACTGCTGCTCAGATAAGTGTTTTAATTTTATTTAATCACTTCTAGCCGCGCATCTCGGATGATTGAGCGTGGCCTCTTTGTGGCAGAGTGCTTGGGAGAAGGGACAAAAATCAAACTAAATGATAGTGTTGGCCAAGCCATGAAACCGGTTCCTGACTCCCCAAACTGATTTGCCAAGGATAAATTCCCTTTCAGTTAAAAAGCCAGGCTGAACAGATGTCTTGCCTGGTGCCCTGTAAATAAACATCCCGGAGCTCTGGAGCTCACAACGAGCTACGGGCTCCAAAAGCTGTTTCTGGATGTGACAAATGCAGGGTGCTCCCTCCCTGAGTTGTAGCTGGCATCGCACAATCGGATTTGGGATATGGGAAACTTGGGCCCACTCTGGATAAGAGGGGTCATTGTTCCCTTGTTAGACGTGATGTGCAGCGTTCAAACCCTGGAACTTTGGGCATTTCCAGTCGGTGGCTCAGTGAAGCACTTTGGCTCCTGGTTAGTCAGAAGAGAGGATTAATTTAGGAACCTATCATACACCACTAATTAAAAACAGAGGCTGGGGGCAGCTGGCACACCTGTGGCTCATCCCTGGCAGTGCCCAAGGCCAGATTGGACAGGGCTTGGAGCAGCTTGGGACAGTGGGAGATGTCCCTGCCATGGCTGGGGTGGCACTGGATGGGCTTTAGGGTCCCTTCCAAACCAAACCATTCCATGGCTCCTTAAATCTCTGATTTCTGTTGCAGCTCCTTTCCTGGAGAGGACCTTTATTGTCTCTGGGGAGTCTGACTGGGCAAGGGGTGGGAAAAATGAGGAATGCTGAGGAGAAGGGATGTTTGATGCCATCAGAGCAGAGATTTGCTGTGAGGCTGTGCCCTGTGGATGGCTTTGTGCAGGAAGGGACCGAGGTGCAGCCATCCCCTGCTGGGAGCCCCCAGGAGCTCCTGCTGGTTTTCCTCTGTCTTTTCCTCCGGGCTCCCCTGCTCTAATGTTATTTTCCCTCGTTTCCAACCCCTTCCCATTTGGCACGTGAGGGCTCTGCAGGGAATAACCGGCTGCAGATGGGAGATGCTGAGTGCACATTTCACAGCTTGTTGCCAAAACAACCCAAATATCCTGCCAGGCTCGGATGAGTGGTGTTTGCCTGGAGCTCGGTCTGGTCAGAGCAGAGTTTTTCATGGTGATTTGAGAAGCAGAGCACAGCAGCAGAGGTGGTGGCTGCTCTCCCTGCTGGGGACAGCATCCTCTCCCTGCTCCTGGGGCTCACGTGGTGCTGGGGCAGAGGATGGGAACACACTCCAGGATTTTCTTCTGCCTGTACCTTACACTTAAAAAAACCAAAAGTGGTCGAAAACCCTTGGCAGTTGTGGTGCCAACAAAACTTGACAAACTGATTTGCTGATTTGGGTGACTCTGCATAGCCAGGACTCTCAGGTCCTTCTTTCTCCTTCCCCGTGTGTTACAAATCGCTCTAATGTCACATAAGGGACTGGGAAGGAAACTTGGGCTCCATTCATACCAGCATTGTTGCTAGGAAACCTCTCCCTTTGACAATGGAGGTTGAGCATGCCTGTATTTGCCTTTGGCTCTCCGAAGGACAAAAATCACCATGTGGCACTGGTGGGGGGTAGGATGGGGAAAAAAAAAAAAAAAACAACAACAAAAAAAACCAACAACAACGCAAAAAAACCCCCTGAAAATTACTTTAAAATTTTACACCGTGCCAAATGATGCTCTGGATTGCAGATGCCAGTGCTTCTGGTTTTGTAGGGACACAGATGAGGCACAGCTCGACCCTTCCATGCTTCATGTGCTGGAGAGCCAGGCTGGATTCTTGGAGTGCCTTCTGCTACCTGAGCTGGCTGAGGCTGCTGTGCCATATGGGAGAGGGAGGCGAGTGCTTGCCCGTGGCTACCACGCCGGGGGGAGCCAGCCCCTGGTATCCATGGGGAGCACACATTCCCTGGCTCTCAGGAAAGCTGCTGGATTTACACATTTCTGTTTGGTGGGAGAGAGAAGCTTCGTGATTCTCTGTCCCTCTCTTTTCCCTCTGAATTTCAAGATATTCATTAGAAAAATATCCTAAATACCCATTGTGTGTATATACACGTGTTAGATTGGCATCGTGGGTGCTTTTAATAGGCTTGAAGAAAGAAGAAAATATTTGGAAACTGTTTTGCTTTCTTCCAAAGACCTGAGAGCACTAAAGTCTTAATTATCTAAAATCAGACTTCATATTTTTTTAAACATATTGGCATCCTTTTTTTTTCTCTTCCTTTTTTTTTTCTGTCCTGGCTGAAAATCCTGCAGAGTGGAATTTTTTTTTTTTTTTGCCCGCAGTAGTTGCTGCCAAACACTTTGGATGAAGTGTTGCACATCAGTGTTGACCCCTGGTCAAGGCAGAAGGGGAAAATCTGATCTTGTGGCCAGGAGATTGCAATTGTAGTGTTAATGTTGCAATTTTGGCTGCAGAAGAGCCAAATCTGTGCCTCAAGATGGAATACTGAGTGCAGAAAACATGGACTATGCCCATGCAGGCTGCACCGTGGGAGCAGAAAGCTGATGAATTGATCATTATCTTAAAGAAGTGAGGAGTGAAGTAAGTGAAAACAAGCACAAGAAATTCAGCAGTTTTAGTAAAAATCCTAATTCTTGATTTGCAGCTGGCAGCAGCGAAACCTCCCACTGCATCCCACGTTCTGTGGGTTTTTTTGAGGGGCTGGATTCCCATTTTTCCCCTCTGTGCCGTTTGCAGTGAGGGATAAAAGGCAGGAGCTGCTCCCAGCTTTGTCCACGGTCTGGGGGGGCTGTGCCGTGAGCATCCCGTGCCCGGAGCTTTCCCAGGACACAGGCAGGGAATGAACCATCCCAGCCCAGCTCAGCATCCCGGCAGCAGCTCCCGGAGCTGGGCCGGACCCTCTGCCTCCCTCCCGGCTCTGCTCCGGGCACAAACCTTTGTCCCTGGCCCTGCTCCCATTCCCTCCCCTCGTTACCCATCTCACCACCTCCCCTCGTCCCATTAATTCTCCTCGTGGCTTTTCACACCCCCAACATCACGGCTATTCATCCCCTGGTAAATTATTTTTGTTAAAGCGGCAGCTGGGTCCCTTTGTACAAGATCTTGAGTGTCTGTGTGAACCATCAGAGCTAAAAGTAGTGCCAAACACTGAAAATTCCTGAGAAATTCCTGAATTCCTGAGAAATTCCTGAGAAATTAAGGCTCAGGCACGTGAATTGAGTTGTCCAGCATCACTTTTGCAGCCCAGAGGGCTCAGGTTTGCAGTGTCCCAGTGTTTTAGACCAGTGGCTTCCTGATGGACCCACACACTTTTCTGAGTTTGCTGCAAAAGCTTCAGTGTGTGGAGTTCAGAGCAGCCCAGGGCCTCCTTACTGCTCCTAGAGGATTTATTATTATTATTATTA
>VWZP01005995.1:1177934-1232195 GCA_013396995.1 Dicaeum eximium | reverse complement strand
TCTTCCAGCGCTTCGCGGGCGGGGGCGCCGGGGACATCAGCGTCAAGCTCTCCCACACGCCCGAGCTCGGCCGCGTCGCCTACGTGAACTTCCGACACCCCGGGGACGCCCGCGACGCCCGCCGGCACGCCCGGGCCCGGCAGCTGCTCCTCTACGACCGGCCGCTCAAGGTGGAGCCCGTGTACCTGCGCGGGGGCCGGCGCAGCCGCACGCCGCCCCCCGCGCCCTCCCCGGAGCCGCTGGGGTACCTGCCGCCCCTGCACAGCGCCTACCAGTACAAGCAGCGCTCGCTGTCGCCGGTCACCAGCCCCTTGCTGCGGGAGCCGCGGCCCCGCCACGCCGCCGCCGCCGCCTTCGCGCTGGAAGCGGCCGCCATCGGGCTCTCCCGGGAGCGGGAGCGGGCCCTGGATTACTACGGGCTGTACGACGAGCGCGGCCGCCCGTACAGTTACCCCATCGTGGCCGAGGAAGACCTGATGCCGGAGGATGACCAGAGGGCCACCCGCAACCTCTTCATCGGCAACCTGGACCACAACGTGTCGGAGGTGGAGCTGAGGCGCGCCTTCGAGAAGTACGGCATCATCGAGGAGGTGGTGATCAAGCGCCCCGCACGCGGCCAGGGTGGCGCCTACGCCTTCCTCAAGTTCCAGAACTTGGACATGGCTCACCGGGCCAAGGTGGCCATGTCGGGCCGCGTTGTGGGCAGGAACCCCATCAAAATCGGCTACGGGAAAGCCAACCCCACCACCCGGCTGTGGGTGGGGGGCCTCGGCCCCAGCACTTCGCTGGCCGCCCTGGCCAGGGAGTTCGACCGCTTTGGCAGCATCAGGACTATTGACTACGTGAAGGGCGACAGCTTCGCTTACATCCAGTACGAGAGCCTGGACGCTGCCCAGGCCGCCTGCGCGCAGATGAGGGGCTTTCCCTTGGGCGGACCGGAGAGGAGGCTCCGAGTGGATTTTGCCAAAGCAGAAGAGACGAGATACCCGCAGCAGTACCCGCCCGCGCCGCTGCCCGTGCACTACGAGCTGCTGGCTGACGGGTACAGCCGGCACCGCAGCCTGGAGCAAGACTTGAGGGTGCGGGATAGGACTCCTCCGCACCTCCTGTACTCGGACAGAGACAGGAGCTTTGTGGAGGCAGAGTGGGCCAGCCCCGCCAAAAACGCCGAACGCAGGAACAACCTGGAGAGCTACAGCCGGTCCGTGCGCAGCCGGAGCGGGGAGCGCTGGGGCAGCGACGGCGACCGCGGCGTGCCCAAACCGTGGGAAGAGAGGCGGAGACGCCGGAGCCTTTCCAGTGACCGTGGGAGGACTACTCACTCGCCTTACGAGGACAGAAGCAGGACAAAGGCCAGTGGGCCAGCTCTAGACCGCAGCCCTGACAGGGCTCGCAAGGAGAATCACACTACAGAACCCGGAGCCGAGAAAGAGCAGAGCAACTCACTCCAGAACAATCGTCACGCGGCCGAGGAGAAACCCCATCGTGAGCCAGCCGATGCTCCCCAGCCCAAAAAAAGGGACAGCGAACGCAATCATCGAACTGGTGAATCGGAATCAAAAACTCACGAGGAGCCAAAATCTGAGACCAAAAAGCTAAAGAATTTATCAGAATATGCTCAGACACTGCAACTTGCTTGGAATGGGCTTCTTGTGCTAAAAAACAGCTGCTTCCCCACCTCTATGCACATCCTGGAGGGAGACCTGGGTGTCATCAACGGACTCCTCAAAGACCATTCATCCGGCGGGAAGTTGACACAGCTCAAAATCGCTCAGAGACTTCGGCTGGACCAGCCCAAGCTGGATGAAGTCACCCGGCGCATCAAACAAGGCAGCCCCAATGGCTACGCCGTGCTCCTGGCCACCCAGTCCGCCCCGGCAGGGGCAGGGGCCGAGGGGACCTTCCCTGTGGTAGAGCCTGGCTTGCAGCGACGGCTTCTCAGGAATCTGGTCTCCTACTTGAAACAGAAGCAGGCTGCTGGGGTTATCAGCCTGCCCGTGGGAGGGGCAAAGGGCAGGGACAGCACAGGCATGCTTTACGCGTTCCCTCCTTGCGAGTTCTCTCAGCAGTACCTCCAGTCAGCACTAAGGACATTGGGGAAGTTAGAAGAAGAACATATGGTGATAGTTATAGTCAAAGACACTGCCTAGCCCACACTGTCTTTTCAGATTCCATGTTTTCTTTGTGTGTCACACAGCCCAGTTGTTTTTAAGGCTGATCATTTTGGTTGAGGCTCAAAACACCTTGACCAAAGTGGTAAGATTTTTAGTTTCTAATTAATTTTAATACCTATAATATCTATTAAAATTTTAAATAGAGCCCATTTTATTCGTTTTTAATATGTGACACTGTCCGCTGTTGTTCTGTATTTTTATTTTTTAACTGTATGAAAAGTTGTCAGTAAAGCCTTGTTCACTGATGGATTTCTAAACTTGTGCAGTATCCGAGTTCTTCTGGCCCAGGAAGGGTGAGTTCCCTGTGCTGCAGGAGCAGCCACGCCAGGCAAGGCCCCAGCCCAGGTCAGTTCTCAGACCCCAACCTTGAGCACCTCCTTCATCTTCATGTGTGTCCTTCAAGGTGGGAGGGGAAGGGGGGTTCTTTGTGCTGTATCAGAGACTGAAAGGTTGGTTCTCTATTTTTTTTGGTCCTGTTTGTTTTTAATTTCGTAAATTTGAGTCTGGATGCTTTGCTGTTGAGTCTCTTTGAGAACAGAAGCTTCCCAGGAAGCCAGCTACCAAGGAAGCAAATCCTGATCAAGAATAAAAGTGTTTTTCATACACACCAAAAAATTAGTTGATACTTGGCAAAAGGTTTGCTACTGAGCAGTGGACCCTGTATTCAAGTCGGTGAGGTTTGAGACTACCTGGCACATGTCTCAGTCATAGAAGTTCTTGGCTAAAACAAAAAAGGTTTGACATTCCCAATTTTTATAAAAGGCAAAACAAGCAGAAGAAAAAAAAGCAATTTAAGGGGGAACCCCCTTGGGCCCATATTAGATGTGGACAAGCTAGGGACACGAAGGTGTTTGGTGAGCTGGAGGTGCCCATTTGCAGTCAATCGTGTTGTACTGCCTGGAATCCTTTACTGAAAGATAAATGGCTTTTTTTTTTTTTTTCCTAAAGTTTAAATTTGTTTGCAGGCTTACAAAAACGGACAGAAATGTGTCTGTCTGTCTGAGAATGTGTTCTGTTACCACAGGTGACCTGTAACAGAGGAACCACTGGAGATCAAAATCTGAGCTCTAGAACAGCATCACTTTTGCTGTTTGGTGGTTGGCTGGGAGGCCAGACCCTTTGAGCACTCAGCAACATAAGGATGTGGTAACAAGTCCAAGCTGGAGTTAAAATCCACACTGTTCTGTTTGGGGATATTTTTATTTTTTAAAATTATGCCTGTAGATTTGAGGAGACTTACAGAAAATTGTGTGGGATTAAAAATGCTACATTTTAAAGTTTCTTTAGATTTGCAGGTGGTTTTTTGTTGTTCTCATGGTAAGCAAGTGAACAAATTCGTGGGAGAACCAGATTTGTCTTGCACCAATCTCTGTGACCCAGCAACTCACTTGCTGAGGGTTGCCAAAAGCCCTTCTAAAACTCAGGTATGATTGGTGTCATGGCCTACTTAGCAGGGAGCGTAACTCAGTCTAATGATGCTTTTATTTTCACTTTTTAACCCTGCAGGGACATCATCAGCTTATGATGGGTTATTAATATCAACAAGTGTGGGTTGGTTTGTTGAGGTGGGGGGGTTGCATTTCACTTGATGCATCTTCCGTGGGTCAGAGGGGAGCTGAATGCTCCACTGGGAACAGCAGGGATCTGGGAACGTGCTGTGAGAGCAGAGGGGCAGCTCCCCAGCCCTGGGCTGTGAGAGCAGAGGGGCAGCTCCCCAGCCCAAGCTGCATGGGTGGCACTGGGTGTCCCGGCTTCACCCGGTTCTGGGGACACCGGCTCTGCCCTTGTGACCAAGCCCGGTGCTGCCGTGACGCCGACGGTGCCAAATGTCAACCATTCTAACGGTTCGGTGTTATCTGAAACCAAGGGCTATGAAATACCCCTCGTGGCCGGTCCTAGAGCGATTAGAGCCTTTGGTGGGAGTGTCCTGCCCTGGAGGTGTCCGGGCAGCTTGAGGCAGTGAGGTGGCAGGGCAGGACCTGCCCTCCTGGCTGATGGTGGCAGGGAGGTGCAGCTCGTGGTGCTGTGCCGTGGCCTTGTGTGTGTTATGGTGTGTGAATGTTAGGAAGGGGAAGGAAAAGAAAACAGGAAATTATAAAAGCTGCAACTGTCTGCTGGCAAAGCCAAGGAACAGCCTAAAATCCCCCATCTCCCTCTTTCCTTGTGAAATAAGTAAATAATAATGTAGGGTTGTTTAGAAGACAAAGGTTGGGTGAGATTTGAATGATGGGGGATTTCTGTTCCCAGAGGTGGCTGATGGTTGTAAGCATGTGAGACCAACAAATCTCCGTCCTACTAAAATTAACAGTTGTAAAGGAGAAGTTGAAGAATTATGGAAAAACCACCTGGGAGAGAAGCAGCAGCATCCATCTGAAACAATGAGCTGAGCCTTCCCTGCTCCCCAGCAGGCAAGGGAGCCACACCATGGCTTTAACAGACTGTGCCAAGGCCAAAGGCCCCATCCTGGACTTGTGTCCACCATCCCCTCCCTTCACAGATGCATCCAGGCTGATTCCAAGAGAAACAGGCCTGAAAAAGGGTTGGCAGTTACAGCAAAATAACTCAGCATCTGGATCTTACAGCATCAAAGACTTGGGCCTTGAACTGGGACAGGCAGCAGTTCTGGGGAGAAGATAAGGGGGGTGGGAGGCCTGAGCCCCTCAGTGATGCTGAAAGGTGCTGGGTAAGGCAGTGCTGGGGATTGTTTTTGGGAGGATGATGCCCTTCAGCCCAGTGCAGTGGGCAGTAAGGTGATCATGGCAGGGTAATGGTGTCTGGCTCCTCCAGGGTGATCTGAAGCTCAAAGGAGGAGCAGGGTGTGAGATGATGGATGGGCTGGTCTGAGAGTGTTCATGCTTAGCCTGAGGTACCTCATCTTTTATTCTAAGCATCATTCAGCAAACATTCTGTCTTACAAGGCCTCCTTAACCACAGTTGCTGGCTGTCCTCCCTACTGAAACAGGGATGAGAGCTAGCCCTGGACGTGCTCTGACCAGAGCCTCAGTCATTACCCTCAGCTACACTTGGTGAGGTTTGTACCCTGCTCTCCCAGCCTTGGCCTCTGGGAGATTTTTTAAGGCCAGCCCTGCAGGGATGTGCTGCTCCCTCCCACGGTGCTGGCAGGGCATTCCACAGGCTGTGCTCCAGGGAAGGGAGCTGCAGTGCACCAAATGGGCCAAGCAGGTACAGGAGCCCAGTGCATGAGCACCACCCTGAGAGCAGGGCACAGGCTGTGCTGGGCTTGCCTGCTCACATCGTGGGAGGAAACAGCATCATCCCTGCTCCCCTCTGGTGCAGAGGTAGGAGTGTCTTAGCCAGCTGGCAGGACATTTAAATCTCCTTCCACCCCCTAAACCAGGGTTTGTAACTGCTGCATAGAAGAAATACTGTACAGCACCACATCAGCCACATGCTGGGAGTATTCCAGAAGATTGTAGGATTCTTTCCAAGCAACATGCTTTTAAATAGATTAAATCATGATGCCAGGGTGGCAGGTGATTTTCCAAATGCTGAGAAATCTCCCCATCCCAAGCAGCTGCAGAATTATGGCCTGACAAAAACAAAATAATCCCTGCTAGTCCCCAGTTCTGAACTCCACTTTGCACCCCGGTTGGTGCAGTCACCTGTTCCCCAGAACTCTTCAGTGAGACCCCCAGAACTAAGGCAGTAGCATGGGGTGCAGGCAGCTTCCCCAGGTGTGTATTTAACTTCAGAGAGGCTGGCTCTGCCCAGGACAGGGGCTAGGGGGGCTGCTTCAGCAGTTTTGGGGGGTGACCTGCAGGCCCACAGGGTAAGGCCCAAACCCACTCTCTTTGGCTCTGTTCAGTGCAGTTAGGGCAGGTGTGGGAGGGGAGGGAGGCTCATGTACTTACAGCATCTCAGGTTCAAGTCAAATGCAGACACAGGAGCTCCATCTCAGGTGTTTTGGTTGTCTCACAAAAGTAGGTGGTAAATTTCTCTGCAACAGCCAGGCCCAAACCAGCAGCAGATGCAGCCAATTACAGCTGGGTTTAATGCCAGAACACGATATGGACATCTGGCACTGCATCTCCCTGGGAGTAGTAGCTGAGTACATGCTTTATTTTTTTTCTCCTCCTGAGCTGCACATTTTTCTATGGTGAAGTTGGGTGGGATGGTTTCTGGTAAGGCACAGGCTACTTCCACAGCTGTTGGGTGGCATATCCAGTTTTCAATTCCCCCTTTCAATCAGAATGCTACTCCAATTGCTGGTCTTAAATGCTGTAGTAGTCACTTGTTCATCTTTATTGACTGTGTAGGGTACAATTATCCATTATAAGTTGCAGCAGAACCTTTTTAATTATTAACAAGCAGCCCTGGGTAAGTGCATTAAGTAGCTGCAATGCTGGAGGGAAACAAAGCTATCCTTTTTTTCAGTTAAAAAGGAAATCCTTCCTCTTCAAGCAGTAAGACTTTGAGCCGTAGTTGAAACGAGCATTTCTTGGTGGAAAAGTGGTTGTAGTGTCAAGGAGCCTCCAGTTCCCTGTTCTGCCTCAAACCCTATTCTGAAAGTGGCCAAAACAGAGAGAGGGTTAAAAGGTGAGTGGATGTTATCTAAACACCTGAGAATAAACAGCAGAGCCGTGGCCTTGGCCAGGCAAGCAGTGAGCACATTCCCCTGGCAGCTCTGAGCTGTGCAGTTGGGTGCTGCACCGGGAAGTCAAACACTCCGCTGCCCTTTCTTCCTCCTGTTCTGAGGGCAGGGCCTCTTGTCATGCCCCAACAGGAACACCTGATTTTCCCTGTGCCCTGACAGGCACAGGGCAGCCTGGGCAATGCCAAACCACAGGAGGAAGCTAGTGGTGCTCCCAGCTCCTGGTACACCCTGGGAGATGCAGAATTCCGTGCCTGAACTGCAGAGTGGCTATTGCAGAGCACCTCCCCACACAAGCACAGCCCAGCGCCAGTGGCATCATCCAGCTCCCACTCAGTGTGGTGAGGATGCCACTGAGAATTCCAGGCTGTCAGGCAACCCAAGGGATCAGATTGGAACCCACAGCTGCTGTGCCATGGCCATGCTGCACTCCCAAATCCCTTTTTTTTTCCTTTGTGTTTCTTTTGCCCTTCCTTACTGCAGGCAGGTTCCAGCTACACCTGGCTGCTCTCAGGTAAGCTCTGCAGGTACATGGAGCACTGCTTTTGCATGGCTACAGTTCACAGCCATACACACAGACAGGATTTGTATTTAATTTTTTAATAAATACACTTTACATTAAAGAAAAAGGCCTTCAATTTGCAGTTTCCACACAGACGGCAAGAGGGAAAAAAAAAAAAAAGGAAAGAAAGAAAGAAAGATTAAAAAACTTGAACCACAAAGGGCAGAGGGGAGAAAAAGGGCTCAACCTTCAATCCCAGATTCCCATGTCTTCAGGAATACCAGGCTCTGACTAGGCCCAGCCAGGATTTCAGCCTCCCACTATAGCTGGTAACACAGCGCAAATTGACACTGGCAAACACCCCAGGGGCTCCTCCCTGGAGGACAAAAGCATCTGGAACACACTGGTGCATTAGCAGGGGTAACACCTGTAGTTCTTTTTTAAAAATAAAATAATATTTAAAATAAAAATATTCTCACTCCTCAACGATATTAGAAACCATGATCCTCTTATTTCACTTAGTAGTTGCATAAATTTTAATTTATTTTAATTTTAAACAATTTTTCTCCCCAAACCTACCCTATGGTAACAAGGTACTACAGGAATACAAAGGTCTTCCCTCTTTACTAGAACACTTGCCTTTTTTTTTCTTTTTTTTTTTTTTTATAAAACTATTTCTGTTCTTTAGGAAAGAACTTTATACAAAGAAAATATATTGTGAAATATCTTCAGAAGTTTCCTTGAAGAGTCATCTCAGCCTAAAATGAAAAATAAAAAAAAAAAAAAAAAGGCAGAGAGAAATGAGGCCTAACCCCAGGTCTCTTCATTGAGACTTAGCCCCGAGCCTCAAACTGACTCAAACCAACACAGCGGATCGGCAGGAGATCCTCAGGTTTTCCCAGGAAAAGCAGGGCTGGGGTGCTCAGAGTCGGTTTCCAATTTGGTCTCAGGTCTTCTGCTGGGAAGGGAGCATCTCCTCCTGTCCCCAGCCCGCCCTGCAGCCGCTCCTCACTCGTTCAGGGACAGGATGATGTCGTCCTCCAGGTCGGAGTTGTCAGAGCTGTCGGCTGCAAAGGAGACATGTGGGTTACCTCTGGGATGTGACACAGAGACAGGACATGGTCACCCCTGCCAAGGCTGCAGCTGCCTGGCACAGACACAGCCAGCACCATCAGTGCTCCAAACCGCTCCAACAGCCAGGAAATCTGCACCAGAGCTTTCCTTCCCTGCTTACCACAGAGGCTCAAGGAGAGCAGCTTTAGCAAGTGCAGCTCCTAGGAGCTGGCAGGTTTTTTCCCTGACAAGGTGGGGAGCACGCCAGCAGAGAGCTGCCTGCACAACTTCCTGTGCACAAAGAAGGGCAACAGCTCTTCACACCAGGGGCTGGACAGATGTGGCAGTCACTCCTACAGCTGGACAGCTCCACAGCCTGGCCCCTGTATGATGTGCACAAGGTAATTCCTTATGCAGTGACTTGGACCCCACTAAGGGGGAAGCAATCCACACACTCCCAACTAGAGCCTTCCTCTAGTAACTCAAAGGTTTCTGTAATGAATTTAACTACAGGTCATATCCTAAAGGTGACCTGCAAATTGTACTTTTCCTGGTTTTCTTCATTGTGGTACAGAATGAAGACATGAAGGGATTTACCAGAAGCAATCACACACACGCACACACACACTTGCTTTTTATCTTAAAATGTAAGATCTCTCCTCCCTCAGTTGTGCAAGAGGGAAGTGGCAGCAGATCTGGCAGCAAGAGGGCTCCTGCCTTACCTTAGAAGTGATGTTGGTTCTTTTTCTTATGTGAATTCATTGGATGCAGCAGATAACTGGGTGTTAAAAATAGTTAAAAAGAAGAAAAAAAAAAAAAACACCAAGACTTCCACTTAGCCATCTCAGTAATGGTGGATCTCTAAAATGCCTGTTAAGGTAAGAGACACCTTCTGAAAGGTTCACACCTTCTCAGATATCCTTAGAGGAAAAAAAAAAATCACAGGCAAACAGAGAGGGCACAAACCCTTTCCCCCAACCCTCCCTCCCTGAAGATCAGCTGGCTGCCTTTCCACTGTGATCAGCAAGGGATGCTCCATCTCACCATTCATCAGACTGAGCCTAAGCTGAGGGGTCATCAGTGCTCCCAGAACAGCCACGGCCACACTGGGGAGTTAGAAAACACCAGCCAGTGCTGCAGCAGCTACACTTACACAGTAAGAGAGAAAGAAGCACAAGCAAGATAAAAATCCAGAAACTCTGGAGAAAAAAAGCTGGGAAAGTTGGAGTTTTAGGGGGTTTTTGTTGTTTTGAGTTTTTTAACCTAGAGGAAACCTTTGAGAAAGGATCTCTTCACCATTCCCCAGTTCACCACACAACCTTCCAGTTCTGAGCTCTGTGTCTGCAAGTAAACCTCACTGCAGTTAACTGCTTGGCATAGTCAGTTTACACAGACCTGCCTGGAAGTTGCCATTTTGGATTATGGAAGAAAAAACAAATCAGAATCAAGAGTCAGTCATGCTGCTGGTGAGAACTCTTTCATCCTGTATATATTTCTTTCATCCTGTGTCACATGTGCATTTCAAAAATTACACCTGCCTGGCCCAGGAACAAGCTCTTGAAAGACCTGCACAATGCAGGAACTGCTTTGACAAACAAATCTAATGTCCCTAAGGTGGTAACAAAGGAGGAGGATGACAAATTAATACTTAAAAGATTCTCCATGGATTATTTAAAAAAAGAATTAAATTCTTAAACTAAAGCACAAGGGACCAATACCATTCACTCCCCTACTTCAATTGTTCTCTGAATTATTTTGCTTTGGAAACACTCACTGTATGTTATGGAGGCTCGCCCACAGTACAGCAATGCCACTACTGGGTGCAGTGCCATTACAACTTTTAATTCTGGAACAAGCATAAGCAAAGGAAAATTTTAATTGCTCTTTGCTGGGCGAGAAACAGGAAGAAGTCAGAGTAAGTCACAGAGAAGCTGCCACAGAACCCCACTCATCAAACCCATCAAGAACCATGCATGCATCAGCCTGGCAGAGCTGCACTCCCTGCTCTGAGTTCCCAAAATTGCTGCTAAGCAACCTAACAGCCACAGGGGGGGCTGGCTGCAGCTCCACAGCCATACAGATCAAAGCTCTGCTCAAGTAGCTCTATCCATAGATGATGTACAGATGTGGCCACTTCATAACAGTGCTCTGCAGAGCATACCTCAAATTTATGTCAAGTAGCCCCTGGTTTGTTCCAGGAAGAGTTACTGAAATGGCCTGAACATCCTGGCCATTCTCCCCCTTAGACAATTCAAGGTACAGCACCCCAGGTGCTCTCTGAAGAGCTTCTGGCCCTGCATTCCCTGAGGAAAAACAAGTGGAGTTGTGTTGTGAAGATCTTGTCCACTACTAGGACACAGAGGTTCCCTGTAACCCCAAAATGTTGCACTGCAAGATGCTATTAATGACTGAGTTGTGCAAATACCCTATATGGCCCTACAGTATAAACCTATTTCCTTCTAGAGAACAGCAGAGTGACCCCACAGAATAACTGTGACAACCTCACCTGGCCATGTCCTTAAAAATGACTGAGCTACACTGTCACAGAAGACATGGATGAGTCTGCCACCACAACACTGCCACGGAGGGGCCTGGCATGCTTCATCCCCAAGCTCACTGGCAGGGAAGACTGATGTGAGAGCTGAGATGGCAATCAATCTATCACTGTGGGGCTTCAAACACCTTGCACACTGTAATTACACATCCTTACCAACCTTTTTACTTAAGGTAACTGTATTATGTCCATTTTTGCAGCTTGAAAATTAGAAATAACTAAGTTGTTTGGCTGCACATATTCAAAAATTGTAGTGCAAAAAAGGGAACAGAATCTGGTGTCACAAATCCCAAGCCTGATGCTATCCTACTCACCTTCTTTCTTGTGAAGCATTTTTCCAAATGTTATTGCTACATAAGAAGTTCAGACCTCTCTATACCCACATGCACACACACACTTCATATTTTCAGATTACTGTATTTGTGGAAATGCCAGGAAAAGAGAACCATTTAAATTGTATCCCACAAGTTATGCTAGCTTCAGAATAGTCTAATAAGGAAGTGAAGTCAGAAAAGCCATGTTGACTTTGCACTTTAAGCAATTATGAAAGAGAAAGAACAGCACCAAGGATCAAAAGTGCTTCTCTATCCTTACAGGCTCACACGGGGCAGAGAGGACAGGTGAGGTAAGAGTTAAACCCCTGTCCCCTTGAAGGGCAGGACAGGCAAGCAATCAGACAAAGCTTCTTCACATGGAGTTCTCCCTCACACACACACCTGGGAGCACTTGAAGAAGGAGATTCCTCCTTTTCCAGAATGCACAGTTGTTCTCTCACATAAGAGCTGTTTTTACCAGCAGATTATTAAGGGAAGTCCCAGGTGAACAAGCATGATGATGGCCTGTCACTCATACCAGCCAGGGACAAGTCAGTTAAGTCATTTCAGAGGAAATTTAGATGTTGCCTCTTTGTCAGGACCTTAAGCAGTGGACAAGGTCACCAAGGTGGGCACACACTTACTATCTCCAAGAATCAGCTCAACTTCCTCATCAGCATCAGAATCTTCATCTTCACCCTCATCTCCCTCTTCCAGGAGGTTGGCAATCTCCTCATCATCGGAGGGAGAAAAGTCATTTTCTCCATCCTCACCAGCATTCTCGTTGTTCTCATCCTCCTCCAGCTCAGCCTCCAGCAGCTGGTCTGTATCCAGTTCATCAAGGTCATCTGTGTCATCATCATCTTCATCATCATCTTCTTCCTCTTGCTCCTCTTCCTCCTATAAAGACAGCAAAAACAGTCCATTGCAGACATTAAGATAAATGTAAAATAGAATTACAGTAGCTAAAGAAAACCTGTAATTTTCACTTCTCCCCATATCCAGCCATCACTCTCCCATCACCCATCTCAGCACTCTCTCCAAAGCTTCAGAATATCACACATGCCAGATCACCTCCAGGCCTGCAAAATCTTAACTGCAAAATGCTGGTGCAAATAGGTACCATTGGCTCAATCTCCTCTCCAGGACTGGCCACCAGCACATGTCACCACAATGCACCCTTGAGAAGGACATGCAATAAGACCAGTTAATCCATGGCTTTGTTGCTAGTCTTGTGCAAATTGCTTTAGTTTCAGCAGGACCAAAAGCTCCACCTGACATCAAACCACATGCACCATCAGTCTCTGTCATTGCCATTTAGATAAGTTATAAAATGTAGGGAAAGATACTTTTAACCTAAGCCAAGCCCTGAATCACTCAGCTCCAGATGACAGAACTGTTTAAGGCAGCTCGGAAGCCTCATCTTTGGTATTCACCTGTGGATCAAGATCTTTATCAAACCATAAGAATTTCCCTTCAGTAAAGCAACTGAATTCCTCATTGTACAGACAAAATCCAGAAATCTGTGTGTAGTGGATGAGACTGAGTGGGAAGGAGCTGTAGCAGTTCTACCCTTCTTCCAGAAACTGCCAGAGCATTCCAGGGCTGAAAGAAAAGCTTCAATCCACCTGCACATCTCCTCAGTCACAGCCTGTTGCTCTAACAGAATGCTCTCAATTCATTCAGTCCTAATTGCCCCTTTGTTTCGGGAGGAGACACATTTAGGAAAATTAGGAAGCAATTATAAGATAGGTATCTAACAACCCACTTGAAGGGTTCCTTTGGTCCTCAAGCTCACCACACTCCCACTGTTTAAACTGCTGCATTTTCAGATCTAAAGGGACAGAGGAAAGTCCTTTACTGTCATCTCCCCAACCTACTTTTTCTTCAGTCAGAGCTATGAAAAACCACCACACCCACACAAATCCAACATCTGTCACAGGCAAATGACATAAGGAAAGCAAAAAAGCCTGAGTAAATGGTATTGTTTCTTCACTTGCAAAAGGCAGCCAAGTCTTTGCTGCTGACCAGAAGTGCCATGTTCTTAAATGCAGATTACAGTATAAAAACAATGGTTTACTACATACAGTCTCCTTTATGAGTTTATATTAAATATAAAATTAAAACCAACCTCTTTTAAAGCCTGTGTTTATTTTAAGAAATTACAACTTTACTTTGAGTCAGAGTCCTCAGATAAATTGACATAATTGCATACACACTGGGAGAGCAAACATCTTACTTGGAGTTCAGTTCTAAACTGCAGTGCCATATTGGGTATAATTTTCCATAAAACGTATTGAATAGAGTATAAAAGCTTTGCCTTAATAATTTGTATTTCTTTTTGTTCTATGCAGTATCTGCAGAGAGACCAATGTCTTAAATTTTATTACTCTATTCAGAATTGAGAAACTGATTAAAAACCTGAAACACAGGAGAGTTTGTTTTCCTTTTTCAGTGTCTAAACAACTCTGAAGCAGAAAAGATACATCAATTTATTAAAAAACCTTGGAACTATTAAGGCAAGTTTCTCAGGATCTTGAGATAGAAACACACCTGTAGATATCAGGGAAAAAGTATGTTGTCTACAAGATCCATTTAGAGTCCATGTAGGTAGAACTTGAAGGATGAGTTAGGTCCCCTCTGTGTTTCTACAACCGTGGAATTTCTGAAAGTATTTTTTCCCTAAATATCTAGTCCACAAGGACAAAATGTCAAAACTACTAAATTTGATTATGTTTCATATATAATGTCTTTCTTAGAAACTGTTAGAATTACTGTTTCATCAACATTCTAATTCAAGCTTAAGGCAAGGCATTTATACCAATATCACCCTTCAAATACAGGATTAAATGAAATAGTCGTATAGAGCTAACAATCCCTTCTGGCTGACAAGAGTAAGAGCCAAATTACACAGAAAGGTTGTATATTTAGCTGCAAATTAACTTCAAAGGCAGTGAAGAAAAAGTAATTTGTGAAAATACAAACAGAAAAAATTAAATGTTTCCACTCTTAGAGTTTAAATTATTTAATCTGAAGTTGGTGATGAGGGCCAGGCCACATTCATTTAAAAACCACCTAAGAACAGCAAGATGAGATGAAAATTATACCTGTCCTTGGTAAAACAGAAAAGAGTAACTCTACTACAAGAAGTCACATGTGCACATGAGTGTGACACACACAGTGACATCCTTACAGAGCTGGGGGGGTGACCCATCACAGGGCTCAAGAGAAGCATCTTCATCAGTGAGGAGGAAATCTGTACCTTGTCATGTTCTAAAGAACCCAAACACCACTTGGGCACTGTGAAGCTTCTGCTGAGCTACAGGCAAATAAATTCTGCCCTAGATTCTGAGCCCAGCCAAGCAGAAGCTTTGCAGGCCCAGCGCAGCACTCGCGGCTGGAGCTCCACGCAGAGCCTGGGGACAGCTCTCCCAGCAAAGCTCCTGCTCCCAAACCCAACCCCTGGGACACAGCTGAGAAAGGGGAGAGGGAGTGCCAGGTGCAGTCCAACACCACCACATGTAAGTGATATCCAGGCTGTTCATGAGGACCTGGGATAAATCCCCATGAGACACCATAACTGTCTCATGTAAAAGGATCCCTACCCAGAGAAAATGGCACACCTTCCCCAGGGACTCAAGCACTCTGAGTAAGAGCAGGGAAAAAAAACCTCGTGCCATGGTCACAAGGAAAGACAAGACAGCTATTCCAAATAATCTCCAGGTTTGTGTAGGAAAAATTTACAGAGATGTAATAGTACAAGAAAACCTGGACATAAACTTACAGAATCAGAAAAGTTGATTATACAGCAAAGGACTATCTTGAGATCATTTCAAAGCAAATTACTGGTAACTTAACTCTACTACCAGTTTGCTTCCAGAAAGCAGAGTAGATTCTGTTCAATTCATTTACCATTTATAACCCCCAAAGGAAAAAACTACACAACATCCCCTAATGGAATGGCAGATACTGGGGTGGCTGCACTGGAACAAAAATACCTACTTGACCTAATTCTTCATATTGCCAGTTTTTACAGCCCTTTCAGGGCTTAGTAAATACTCTTTGCACTTGTTCAAGCATTATGTTTTCTGCCATATTGTTCTCTGATGCTTGTTGGCACACACTTCATCAGCTTTCATCATCATCACCAACTTCGTTACCATTCCCCTTTACCAATCATCTTGCACATACAAAATTCACAAATTTGTCTTTTTTGGACAGCAAAGCTTATTGATACTTGACATACTGGTGTTCATCTCTCAAAAATCACTCAAAGGCTCAGGAAAACTCCAGTATTTCACTTATTCAAACTGATGCAAAATACATGTTAGCTAAGCAGAACTTTAACTTTTTGATTTTAATATATTTCTCTAATGTATTCTAACATTAAATTAGTGTATGTACAAAGTGCTTCCAGGAAGTACGACTTACAGCACTGCAGATCTGCAGTATATAAAAATACACCAGCCTGCTTTCAAGTACTCTCAAGACATTTTTATAGAGCCTTCTTACATTTCTTGAATCCAAAAGTTTTTTATGACCATGTGACCAGAATTTAAGACTTCTCCACTGCAGATTACACAATCTCTCAAATTTACACTAGCCTGGCCCTTAGTTGACACAGGAATACCCACAGATCTTTTTCAATTGTTGATATTTGGGTTTGAAATTTTTAATCAGTTTTGAGATCTCCAGGTCACTGATTTTTTGCTTATTTGACATGGTTTCCGCTGTTACAAAAAGCTTCATCTGTTTGTTTCACACCTCATTGACTTTTTCCTCCTCTGCTAGGAACTGATTCACAGTGCAAAACCTAGCAGCATATCAACAGTTCTGCCCTGCGACCTGGGACTGCTCCATTAACTCCTTTCCCCAGCCCCTGCTCACCTCTCACCTCCAGCTGCTTTCCAGCAACACTTTCTCCCTCTACAAACACAATCTCCATTGCACCTCTCAGTCTGAATCATGCTAGATGGTACTACTCTAACTATTCTTATTTTCACCTATCTTTTCACTATCTGCAGGAAAACTAATCAATGTTAGTAAAGCTTTTCCCACTACATCAAATGTTTCAGTTCATATTTAATTCACTTCTGACTACTTTTAGCCAAGTCACATTATCTGCTAGTAACATCTGCGTCTAGTTGTTTAATTTCATCTAGGTTTGTTTTCTTTTTAAAGGAAGTAATTTTTCCCACAGTCTCATTATTTGGTTAAGGTATTTGCCTTTGCAAGAAACATCCTACTGGTTTACTTCACTCTCCTTCCCCAAGTTTCTCCTAGAGCAAATTTGTAACTTCAGTAATCTGATCCCTTCCAGATTATCAGTATTATTTTAATTTCTCCCTATTGCCAAAGAAGGGGCTTTGCCTTCATAAAAAAGGACATTGTTCAAATACATGTTTCACTCAGAGGAGTAAGCCTCTCCTCGTTCTAGTAATTTATCTATCTATCTTTCTCCACAGACAATCCCCTTGTCTTATCTTCTGACAATTATACTCCTTGCTGAGTATGTGTTGGTACCTTCTGGGCCTTTGCAATGCAATTCCCAAGAGTGACAAAGTCCGCTTTTCAGTCACTTAACAGTTTCTATCCAATTCCTTCCCCCAAACCACTGCTTAACACTCCTAGACAATGGGTAGTGGAAAAAGCTTAAATACAGCCAAGAGACTCCCTGGTCAAGCATGTAAGGATTTTCATATCCTAGATTACCTAGTGACCATTCTTCTCCTCAGCTAGCAAACCCATAACTCCTGTTATGTACCAGTGAATTAATTCCAAGTATTAATCTCCTTCATATTGCAGGGCTGCACCTACTTTTACTTTCTTGGCTACTTCAGGGTTAGAATTTCTACTTCTTCATAGCCATTAGTCACAGAGCTAAAAATGTAGAAGCCTGGGAAGGTGCAGAAGTTACCATATGTAACAAGCAAGGAATCTTACCATAGGCCTCTATGCAGGTGTAGGCATATGCAGATTTAAAACAGGAAACAGCACACAGCGTACAGAATGTCACAGAGGCAAAACATGGAGTGAAGAAATAAAAATCAGTTAATCTCTTAGTCTGTGTAAGTAGGTTTAGCTTGTCTATCAATGACTACTTACCTGTGATGAATGACAAACAAAAGCTTTAAGGGAATGGGCCTCACATGGATCCAGAGGTTCAGGTGGGGCTCTTTTGAGCAAACTCAGGTTTTGCCTATGAAATGTTTCCATTTGAATCTAACTGCCTGCAGCTGATGATAATCAACCTGGCTCCAGTCACTGTCCTCTGAGGCATGTGCAAGACACCATTTCACAGCTGGTACCTTCCTTAATGCTTGGGATAAAGGGCTTCTAAGGTGACTCATTATATTGCCTGTGCTGCAGGGCTCAGAGGTAATGTAAGGAGTACAGTACTAGGCACAACTTCTCAATATGCTTCTTTTCCTTTCTCTCACTGATCTCACACTCTCACTTACAAAAATAAATTAATTCCTTAATTCCATGACAAAGAACAATACTGCATAAAGGAATTTAAGAATTTGGCAGGTAAATGAACTCCCTTCTCTATGGACAAGAATTTGTTCCTTTATTTTCTCAAGCCTTGACTGGCATTTCTCATCACAGCTGAGGCAGCTTTTATTTACTTGGATCCCAGCTACTGTGGGAATTCTAGAAAGATGTGTTAGGCAAGAGGAAGGACATCTTTGATTTATGTCACTGAACAGGCAGAATATGTTTTTATCTCTGCTGAAGCTGTTTTACTCCATAATACTAAGTCTGCCCTTCTTGGAAACTCCAAATCTCGTATCTCTTTCCAAAAATTTCCTGTTTGCACTGCCTGAGAGCTACTGAAAATAGATTCTGAAAGAGTAGAATAGGTTAAAGCAGCCACAGTTATTTGCTACTATCTAAAAATGTGGTAAAAAGTACAGGCACTGTTCTTTTAAATATCAGTTTTGGAGGACTCCTGTTCAAAAGATATGTCCATTATATAAAAAGGTCTTTGACAGAAACCACTCTTTACTTGGCCTTCCCAGCTGCAACTAAGCTCAAAGATTTCTATGAAGGTGTGCAATAGACACATATTTATTATCATTTGAGACATTTGTCTGAAAACACCCATTCACAGCTATTATGTAAACCATTTTATCCCCAAGTAAGATCTGAAATCAAACTGTACCTTCAAATATTACAGGAACAGCTCCTAAAACAAACCCTTACTTTAGGGTCCTGGTGACAGAAATCATCCTAGTCAGCTTACAGTGGCAAAGCACCACCATGGTCTGATGATTCCCAAATATTTGTGCCAACATGGATTAAGGTTTGTGGGGTCTTTCCCCAGCAAGTAAGTATTCACATGAAAAAAACAAACCAACCATATCAAATAACAGCAATAAAGTACAGTGGAATTGCTGTTGGAATTATTGCTGCAGGCACATAGGGGGGAAATCCTAAAATAAAAGTAGAAACTGGGATCACAAAGGCCACATAGAAAGCTGAGGAAAACATTCTCCACCCTGGCTAAACCATATGTTAGGATAGTGATTGTCTTTCAAGTCTTTATTGGCTTATCAACAAAGCTTATTTCCCATCACCTAGAATTTTCTAAACCAATGCAAAAAGACAAATTACACACCTACCATCAACCATTTCGATAGCCCAGAAGTACTGCAGGATAATTAACAGTTCTTCAGGTCTGGCAAAAGAAGTAGAACACACTTTATAGGACAGGGACAGCTAGGTGAAGCAATGTGCTGCTGAAGCCATAAATCTCTCTGAACATGACAATAACTAAGGATACTACTTGAGCCTTACAGATGCAACATCACCCACACGTACCAGAGAGAGAAAAACAGGCCTTAAACAACTAATATGGAAAGAAAAGCTAAAACAGGGAAGTAAAACTGCACTGAAAATCCTAAAACCCACTCATATCACGTCATCCAGACTTCAGTTTCACAGTTTTGAGTCTACTCTGTGTTCCCTTGGTTTCAGCTTTTCTGAGCACATAATATTTCTGAAGTCTCCTTTTCTAGCCCATGGCAGCTGCCATGTGCCATTTCCTTTAAAATTCCTCGTCTGCCTCACTACAGAAGAAGACAGTAGATTAACAAATGAAACAGGGGATAGTAATCAGCCAAGAAAGAGAAATAATTAAGGATAAAGTAAGCTAACAACTAAAAGATGGTCCAAGATATGTACCAGTAGCTCAGACACCCAACTTACTTTCCCTAAATCTAACTGAAGGAGTATATCAGAACAGTGGCAAATACAGGAGGGAAAAGAGGAATTCCTTGCAGCCAGACTGAAAAACAGGAAAGCCTTACCTATTTCCCTGTATGCTGAACACAGTTTTGCAAATACTTGTGAGTAAGACTGCTGGTTATTGTTGGACACATTTGGATACTAACCCAGTAGTGAAAAAATTCACAAAACTGATGGAAGTTCAAGGCAGGAACACTGGTATTTTTCAAATAAAACAGCCAACCAAAGAGCTTGCAAACAGACTCTTGTTAAGCATGTTACAACTTCACTTTCCCTCAGTGCATAGTAAGTACAGAACACAGAGCACCAACATTCATTAGCATTTGCTCTGTTTAACAAGGCTTGACAGTTCTGGATTACTGGCCATACCTAGGAAAGGGCAGCCTCCCAGGGATCTCACTGGAAAGGCTGGGACAGCAGCAGGAACAACCAGGCCACACTGGTGCTGTCCTCAAGCATTGCAAACAAACCCACAAACATTCACTGCAGCAGTCCCATGCTCAAGCCACTGAGTCAGCCCCATCATTTAATTTGAGGGCAATTTATGTAGCAGATCAGTTAATCTTACTAGGTTGGTTTGAAATAGGAGAAATAATACAGATGTTTTGTTTCTTAAATTACAGAAGGAACTGAAATATCTGTAGACCAAACATCTCTGCTAGATTCATTTTACAGACTCTGTCTTTGCTTTTTGAAAAAGCTGTCATGGAGCCATCAGCTGAAATTTGTCAGAACTGACATCATGAGGCATCAAAATTTAAGGTAAAAAATAAAATAAGGCAGATATTTTTCTCCACAGTTCTTACCTCTTAGCACAAATTTTAAAGCAATTTCATTTTGTATCACATGACTTCTGAGCTAGGCTTGCCTATCAGCTACCCTTCCATTTGAGTACTCATTACTTTCTGTACAGGCAAAAAAATGTACCCATGGACCCATGTAGGTCATATATAAAAATCCAAATATACATCAAGTCAAGGTGTGAAGAGGTAGGGGTCAAACAGATCAGTTTCTACCTCACAAACATTGACCAAAAAGATACCAGATTGATGTTGATTCATATGCATTTCCCCCCACCACCACTTTCATGAAAGATCAGAAAGCATCCTCTTGCAGCCAGAAGGGTTTTAGAGTATCTGTGAGAAGTTCCAACAAGTTTGAAATGTTATACCAGATTTTTCAAAAGCTAAATCACAGGAACTAACTAGGCAAATACTGAATGCTTACATATGTGAGAGGATATGCACACAAACAAAAATCCTTCCAACAGGGAGCCTCTCAACAGACAAGTGTACCAAAGAGATTCTGTCTTTATTCAGGAAAACCTCTATTCATTCTAGCTCAATGTTGAATGTCTCTGCAGAGAGAGAAGCTGTATTTCATAAACCTAAGAGAAAAACAAACCTGAAGAAAAAGCACAGAACAGGCGTGGGACGAAGAGCAAGGGGCTTAGTTTATGTTTGGCTAGATACACATACATTGAATTGAATTTGGGTTCATAAGTGTTGCTTATATTAAAACCAAATCTCTTCTACTAAAGAAACTTGGTTGTAACAATTCCTAAAAGCTGCTGTCCAGGAAACATGTAGAGACCCCAGAAATAGAGACCATAAAAAGCAGCAGTTGTGCAAGACCAACTAATCTCTCTTTGCTTGCAAATCAATCCAGGAGCAGCTTTGTTTGAACACTCCCATCAGCCTCAGGTAAAAGCTTTTAGCACACTTGGATTCTGCCTGGGGCCACCTCTATTTGTAAGACAGGAAGTGTCCCCAGTCACATCTGGATGGCAGATCCCTTATCTCTGCTGGGTACCTGGTGTTACAGCCTGGAACCATTGACTGCCTTGCACAAACACACATCTCCCTTAAGTCAACACTTACCAGTGATTTTGCAAAGCAGTGCCCTGACAGCTGCTAGTTAATCATTGTACAATGCAAAACCCATTTCTGCTACAAACTATTTTTGGAGATTTTATAAAGAAAATATGAATACTAAAATATAGTGAAAGTGAACGAAAACAGTGGAAGTGGAGATAGAAATAGTAAATATTGCCCATGGCAAGCACTGGATGGCTGGGATGTAGAAAGGAAGGAGGGAGCAATAATCATTCCTCCTTCTTCATTGCTTCCCAAGAAATTCTATTCTTCTAATCTATCCAATCTAGGGATAGAAACAGTGACCAATGATTTCAAAAGAAAGCAAGGCTTCAACTACAACCTTGTAGCACACTCAGTGGCCAGGAAAGCACACTTCACACCCAAACCAGAACTACTGCTTTATCTCCAGAATTACAGGGAAATCATAGTAACAACAACTCACTGCAAAGAAAGTTACTCTTTCCTCAGACCTGCTCTCCAGTCTCCTGAGCTAGAAAGTACAAGTTCTACACTCAGAGATAGAAAGGGTAGCACAAATCCAGCTTTCCACAGAGTGGGAAAACAAACCCACCAAAGTATTTACCTTCTAGCATTCTTTGGAAAAAGGTGAAGTCAGCTTTCTCGCAGGAGATACAAATGTATTATTTACTAGAAAGCAGACACCAAAGAGCAAAGAATAATGAATTTTAAATCTTTAGGGAATTGAACCACAAGGGTTTTGCCTGTCAAAAAAAAAAAAAACAAAAAAACCCAGAACACCTGACACCCACAAAGTTACAAACTGATTCTGTGGAATTTTAATTCTCACTTTGCTGCAGTAAGCATTCTGTGCTACTGTGTATTCTACCAGCTGTACCCTGAGGGGCACTTACTGCAGCTCTGAGCTCTTCTGTCAAGTTGCCAGAGGTCAAACAGATGATCAGAGAAGGAAAACCAACACATCTCAGTGCAGACCTACAGCCCTCTTCAAAATTCTTTAACCTTTTGCTGTGTAGAAGTACTGTGCAGTTTCACTGCATTAGTCACAAGCTGTGTCTCTTTCAGAAATTGGTGATAAATTATGTCCAAATATGAGAATTGGAATTGAAAAAAAGGAAAGCCTCAAGCACTACTGTCTATATTGGGGGTTGAAATACTTTATAAAAAAAGGCAGAACAAAAAGCAAAGCTTATGATCAAGACTGAATACCTAAGGAAATTAATAAATAAACTATTTATTATTTAGTTTACAGTGTGTTAGTTTAGATTGTGTTAGTTTACAGCACACAAAGTTACTGCTCACACAGGTTCTGCCCCAGACACTCTAAGTTTACACTGACAGTAAAGTGATCTATTTCATATTAGGTGAGGCCAAATAAGGCCTCTGTACTTTCTGGGTAATAAATGAACACATGTAGAGGGCTAACAGCTACTCCAGAACACCCAGATCACTGCTATGCTTCTCACCTGATCTTCTTCTTCATCCTCCTCATCTTCTGCCAGGCGCTGCCGGCCCACTTCATAGAGCCTGCACACCGTGTCCATGTTCATGGCATCCATGCTGCCCTGGTTCTGCACAAGAGACACCCACGCACAAGTTAACCCCAGGAACTGAGCTCAGCTGTCATGTTCAATGCTACATCTCATCTCAGTCACAGCAACAATTCCAAAATCCTTCTCTCCCATTTACCAGCAGCACTACAATTAGCACTAAAAATGAGTCTCTTTGCTTTCAAGATCTGCCATGTTCCCTGAAGTAATATTTCCAATGACTCCTCTTAAAAGAAAATTTTCTTGGTCTCACAAACCTTATCATCTCCAATTTCAGTAGTTAAACATGAAATTTGCCCTGCTACAAATTCTTGACTTGCTTTTGTGGACTGTAGGGATCAGTGGTTCACAGAGTACAAAGCTGACAGGACTTCACATTACTCACTACAAATGCATAATCAGGCTTCATGAAATTGGGTTTTGACAACATATTATGGAACAAAGAACTGCATCCTTAACAAACCAGAAGTTTAGCTCAGTCATTTTTGCTTCAAATCCTTAGCTTCTGGGATTTTGCTAGGAAGACAAGTGTAAAAGGAACAGTAAGAGTGATTCACAGAAAAGCTCTGTGGGAAGCCCCCAAAAGAGTGCATTTCCCAGTTATTTGGTACAGTGCACATTTTAATTTGCAATTATAGGAAATTATTGCTTTTTATTATTATTATAAATAAGAAAAAAAATTTCATTTATGCTCATGAGAAGGAAAATCTTAGTACATTTTAAAGTGAGAAGTTTGAAGAAGAGAAGCAAATGTGTTTGGAAATTTAAGGAATAAGAGGTAGCAAAACAAGACTGCAGGGGGTGCAGAATAAAAAACAAACAGCATCTTTAACACCATCAAAACACCACCAGTGCTTAGGACATGAATTTAACAGCAGGAACTCCAAAAAAGAAACAACAAGCAGTGCATTCAAACCACAGCTACAGAGCCCAGGGTTTATTTTAGTTGCTTTACCTCAATGACAGCCAGATAGCAGTCCTTGCTGTCTGTGCACAAGTCAAAGATATTCCGCTTCACATCTATGGTAGCTGGAAAACAGCACACAACAAACTCAGTGGTTAACTGCAGGTTACTTAATGCTCACTGAAAAAGAAGTGTCTAAAACCAAATAATACAGTCGTGGGACAAGAAAAAACAGCTGAAACTACTGAAATGAATGTTTGTAGGTAATTCAGCCTGTAATAAAGGATAGAAATGTTGGAGACCATTGTAAAAAACAGCCATCTAAGCTCTTAATCTCCATGGTGCCTCCTGCCTTGATAATACTTTTATTGGTTTCCCTAAGCACAGTAAACTACAGATCATCCTTCAGAATAGGTGGCAACAAATGGACTGAGTTGTGACCTATGCCTCCCTTCAACAGCAAAAGCCCCATTTGTGTATGTCCAGAGCAGCAATTAGCTTAGCTCCACAAGCTAAAAAAAGAGCCCCATGTGAAATGAGAACAACGCCATCCTGGCCAAGTGACCTACTGTCTCAGATTATGCCTTACTTGTAAAGAAGAGAGGAAATAAAGCCAGAACTGCTGAACAGGAGCAAGTAAGGGAGTCACACACTGAGGGGCATATGATACTTAAAATGATGTCAGTGTTACACCCAACTCCTGTGCTTCCTCCAGAACAGGATACAGCAGTTTGTTTTCTCACACATGCAAAGAGGGGAGTGAATGTTACTAAGCAAACTTTCAAAGAAACCTTCAAACCTCCAGACAAAGCTATTGGCTCCTCTCTTACTCTTACCTATAGGTTTATAATCAGTTGCATTAAATGTCCTGAAAGAAGAGCCAAAGGGACTTCTCATTCTCTCCTCCAGAAGGTCATCCTCATCATCTGCCTGCAACATAGCTGAACCAAGGAAAGATTATTCCACAAACCTGCCTTGCATTAGTCACTACCATTAATCAACTTCAGATCAAATGAGACTCTGACATGAATTTTCTTTAGATTTAATAGCTTGGCAAGACCCATTTAATATCTTCTCTTCCAGAGATGCATTTATTGATAATACAGATCATCAAAACTTAATACAGAGGACAAAATTACTTTCTCAATCATCACTGGATCTGCCATTATACAATAGGATGGTTTTGAATCTCACTAATTAATTGTGATATTGCTGACGTTACAGAAACCTGTCTTTGTCAGCAATATGTGTAGCATGAACATCCTGGAAAAAATCCAGTTCACACATGCCAGGGACTTACAGTCCCTGAAGCTTCCCATTTCACTGAATAAGCATCTACTTATCTCACAAGAGATGACCCAGGAGAGTTATGTAAGGGAAGAAGTCCTACCTCCATACATCACTGTGCCAGTATAGTTGAAGACCACACGACACTGATCCAGTGCAGGTACTGTGTGTAACAAATGGAAAGTTCGGAGGTCCCACTGAAAAAACACAGGCTAAGGAACAAACAACTGAAAATTTCTATTTCCTTTTCAATGAAGTGGCAAAGAACTGGCTAACTGTGTTCAAAAAACCTCATTGCCTCTGTCTTGCAAATATGATGGAAGCAGAGTTCGACACCGGCACTACAATTCCATTCCATGTGTTCAAAATGAGAAAGCTCTTACTCAAGATGCCATTCCCAGTCATGAGAAGTGACTGCACCACCTTCAAGGCTGATCTTGTTAAGATGTGGTAAGAGAGCTGAGGTGCTACAGAGTGTTATCAGAGAAGAAAATCTCTCTTGCTCTCTCTCTGCATTAAGTATTTTCTCCAGACTGCAGAGGCAGAATCTAGATTTAAATTAGCTACCTAACAGTCCCTACACGCTTCCTTGATTCAGATAGAAACTCCTGTTACCACACAACATGTAGCACAGGAGACCATTAATACAACTCTGCAAACAGCTACTTGTTCACCCCTACCAGCTCTTGAGGTCCCACAGTGCCCCAAAGGATACAATTTCAGTGTTGACTATGACCTCCAGCCCATTGGGATGGAAAACACCACTGATAGTCATGTTGAATTTGTCAAACTTGTGGATGGCTTGTGCTGATCTGACATCCCAGAGGACACCATCATTTAGGACAAGGTCATCAGTGGGGTTAAAGGTGGCACAGTTCTTCTTGTAGTTGTTGGCAAGATCTGGGTTAAACAGAGTCAATAGCTTGTTGCCAGTCTGAATATCATAGATCTTTTAGATTAAAAAGAAAAAGAAAGATTAGTCACAATTTGTAATATACCTCTGCCTAAAATCCTCCCGTTCCCCTTCCTAGATTGCTTAAAGAATTACCCCATTCTCCATTTCATGTGAAAGCATTCCCTAAAAAACCCTTCCTACCAGCCCTTTAATAGTTTTTCACAGCTGGAACCAAGCCTCACAACAAGTTTTGGCCAGCGCTTGGCTTACTGCAGGTTCACTGACACATTTCACTACAACCAGGATCAGTCTCAAATAAAATAGCCCCACTATGAGGAGTGGACTGGGAAGCTGCAATCACAAGGTACCACTTAGCCAGAAACTATTTCAGAAATGGAACTGCTTTCAGAGCAGATGGTATTTACAAACATTAAAACTCCAAAGCACACAATGAGGGGAAAAAAGCCAGGAACTATAGAAAAGGAGTTAAAATTCCTGGCATTTACACAGAAAGGCAAATTTGAGCTTTGGCACAAGAAACTTTTGGAATATAAAAAGGGCTTTAAACTAGTACAAAGGGTTTATGATCATTTCCTCAGATAAATCTCATCTGTAACAATCTTCAGAGCCTAGCTCTTGTTCAAACTTACAGAGGAAAATATTCTCTAGAACTGGCAACAAATCTGTTCACCAGATAAACACAATACACAAACTTCTAGCTAAATCCAAGTTAAAAACTGGGCAGGAATGGAGAGTTTACTTAAACAAATCAGAGTAACATGTGAAATTATAAATACTTTGAATAAGTTATATTTCATGGAGAAATTTTATGCAAATTCTCTTTTAAGAGAGATGGGGCCTATAACAATTGCAAATTAGCACTGCAAAGCAGCAGAAGGTCTCTGAAGCCTTGTCTATCCAATTTGCAGGAATTCATACAAAGCACTACAACCATACTCTCTGAAGATACAGTGGTAAAGTTAAATTACCCAAAAGTAAGCTACAAATTTGTGGGGGGGGGAAGGGGGGGGCCAAAAGGAGGACATTTCTAATAGATCATTTCCCACAGCTCTTGACTGAGCTAATGTTTACACTGGAACTTTATTATTACTAAAAAGCAAGGCTAAGAAAGCAACTTCAGAGGGAAAAAATCTGCATTATCTCTGTTAAATGAGCAAAACAAAGCAGAATCTAAAAGTGCCCAGGATACTTGCCCAGAAGCAAGTATCCACACAGCTTGTCATGGTCAAGTTCCCCTCAGAACAGGGAGAAGTTATTTGACACTTTCAAAGCTTTCCTCTGAAGCTCATCAGTTACACAGAGCATCAAAGCACTCACATCAGTTAATAGACATCCTATGGAGAATTACATTTCTGCCAGAGCTTCACAGCCATGAGCCTTCCCGGTACTTACATGTGCAATGTCTCCCTTTGTGCCAATGACCCTGTCCTGAGAGTGCTTGCTGAACTCCACATAGTGGTCATCAGGGAAGGAATGCCTGCAGATAGGGTCAGCAAAGAAGTCAAGGAATTGCAGATTCTGCATGACCAAGACAACCCCAACAGCTCCAGCACAGGTTTCAACAGTGGTGAAAAGATGCAAGAAATCCTCTCCTTTACCACTGACCACATCATACTGCAGTAGCAAATTGAGGCCTGCCATCAGAACCTGCCATAAATATAACACTCTGGAGAAGTCAGCAATGGATGGCATCGTGACCACTGAAACGTGCAGACCGAGAGAGTTAAACCTTTCCTCTGAAGAAAAGCCTCCAGCTGATCCCACAGAGTCACACCAAAACAGTTATTTACAACTAAAGTAGACAACAATCAAACCTTTTAAATATGAAGAGTTTTCCACCCACTTTTTAATGGGAAGGAACAATTGTAAATACTGCAATAGTTTAAAGAGTTTGCAGTCCAGATCTGACAATTTCACCATGCAAACCACCATGCTAGTCAAATTCTGAACTGGCTACAGAAAGATTGGCAAGGTAATCTACAAACATGAGAATAAAAACAAACATGCTTCTTTGCATTCAGGAGTAACAGTGACTTTAGTGATCTATCTCGCATGAAACAGGACTTCAGGTAGAACTTAGTTAGAATTTGTCCTGTACCAAATAAAATAGGGAAATTACCAACGTAAGAAAGGGATCACATTTTATTTTTCACAAGAGACATTCTGAGATCTGTGCTATTCTGTTTTAGAGTTTATTCCTGTATGAAGTGGTTCTTTCATTTGATCTGGTTCCAACTGGAGCATACCCCACAGCTGAATTAGAGTGTACCTACTTCATATCAAAGACAGACTTCATTCCCCACAACGCAGACAGAGGTTGGCTCCATGTAGCAGATGTCAGCAATAAAGATCCATCCTGAATTTCCAGATTGGCATAGAGGAAAGGAAAAGAACATCAGGGAAAGCAGAGTTTATCATTTTACCTGTACACTTTTAACTTACAAGATCAATTTAGAAAACAGAGCAGACACTTTTGTGCTTAATATTACTCCTACAGGGATAAAATCCAAGTATCTAATACTATGTATAACAAAGAGCCCAAAGTAGACAAACTTTACAGGTAACAATAGGAACAATCTATGATGTTAACAGCAGGTAAAATCAGGATAATTCATGGCTGAATTCTGGTGCCCTGTGAAGGGAGTCCATTCTGCTTATAAATCTTTTCTTTCTTCCTAGAATCATCCCTGAAATGTTTCTTTCTCCAGCAAAGATATATAAACTCTGATATCTTATCTCCCACATAAATAAATGTGTAATAGTCAGTTTAAGCGTTTTTCCACTTCCAGACATATATATTAATTTCTTAAGAAGGCACACAGCCACTGTCTATCTTCTTTATTATCTTGGGAAGAAAAAGCCCTAAATGTAGAACTCACAAGACTGACAATATGCAGGTAGAGTAAGTACTTCAACAACAGCTACTGCAGGCCAACTAGTGGGTTCATTTCAGACATACCTATCCAGGTGGGCCCAAAACATCCCAGGGCTTAGGCAGTGAGAACTGCTAAAAATCAGAACAGCTCTGTGATTCCTTACCCTGGATGGCTCAAGGTGCGTGATGGCAGAGTTATGGCAGTTGTAACTGGCCTCTTCCTGTCCACTGAACACGTTATAGAGTTTCAACTGCCCCGTGCAAGTACCCAGCATTAAGAATCGTTCTCTTGCAGAGAATGCACAACAGGTAAAGCCACTCTCATCCTCATTTGCTTCCCTGAACACAGAAATTGGACGGAACCTAGAGAAGGCAAAAATACATGGGTAACCCAAAGGAGAGAAGCAAAACTGAAATGCTTGTGATGATATTAAATCCAGCCCTTAAAGTTTACACAGCTACAAGTTATAGCTTTCTTCTAGAGTAAGCCACGTGTCAGTTTGAAGACTAGTGCTTGAGTATTACAGCAGTGTTTGCAACCTTTCAGGGTTTGTTTTCCACTATGTGGTACTTCTGTTAAAGCACATCATTAAGCTGAAGCACTTGGACTCCATCTTCAAAGCTGGATTGATGGAAAACCTGTAATGTCAACATCTGGGTAAGTACAGACAGCTAGCAAAAAAATTCCTAACGGTTCCAAAACACTTAGCACAAGATGTCACATGAGCTAAATATCGTCCTGGCATCGTAATTTCCCACAGTGACACTGCTTTCACTGTGAAGATGCTCCCATGAACGTGTCACCTTTATTTTAATAAACTTTACATCACCTTCCAGTTTAACTTCAGGAAAGGCCACATAAAAAGGCAACTGGTGGTGCAGATGATTCAGTTTTAAGAACAAAATACAGATTTCACTGTCCTGCATCTGTCAGCCAACCGTCCTCGAGGCTATGTTACACTCTCATAAAATTGGTGCTACATACCTTCCAAAGGAGAACAAAGAGCTACCAGCTTCATTAGTCAATGTTGCTGCTGAAAGTAAAGTGTGCTTTGTGTACTAAGGGTCAGCACTAAGACAAGACAAACAGAACAACTACTAAAAATGCTTTTCAAGGCTCTCTCACTGTCACTGTCAATGAAAACTCTTTTGTCTCCAAGGATACTCCACCGTGGGACTGCACAGCCTGAATCCAGGTAAGGCTTTTTGGCACAGGGTACATCCTGAGAGGGATCACAACACAGTTTTCTTCCTTACCTGCTAAATATAAGGTGTCTATCAAAGCAGCCACCATCCACCCCTCCGTACTTCGGAAAGGCCGCCCTGCGGGTCAGCCGTGAGGTAAAGTTAGTGGGCGCCTGGCGCCTCTGTTTTGGCTCAGGACACTGGTGGGGAGTAAAGAGAGAGAAAGGGGGACAGGTGGCAACAGGGTTCTTGCAGCGGGCGTGCTGCTCCCTAAGGTACTCTGTGATTATACTGTCCAGCGTGGGTGGGGAAGGAAGGTGTCTGTCCAGCTGCTTTTTGATAGCTGGGCTCTGGCTGTAGGCGCCATGGTCCGATTTTTGTCGCAACACTCTGATTTTCCTGCCGTTGCAGGGAGACGGCCTCTCCCTGACAAAGCTAATCCTGCCAATCAGAGGAGAGTTGCTGGCGTAAGAAGGGCCTGGAAGGGCAGGTGGGCCTTGGGATGCAGACGGCCTCGCCTGAGCGTGGACAGAGGTGGCAGTGGAACCTACAGCAGTGTGGCTACTCAAACGGGCCGAGATGCCGTTAGCTATGCGAGGAGTGCGCGGCAGAGTCACCGGAGAGGCAGCGGCTGCAACAGGGGTGAAGGCAGAAGAGTGAGATGCTGCAGTCATGGGCAGGTCAGCCTCTTTCGTAAGGACAGACGCCGTCTCCCCGAGGCCCTTAGAGATGAGATGGTTCCGAATCAGCAGCAGCAGCTCCTTCTCAGGAAAGGTGATCCTCGACTGGGCCACCACATCGGCCTTCTGCAGCCGTGCCAGCGAGACGTCGGTGCCGATGAGCAGGGGCTTCCCCGACACGCGCTCGATGAGCTCGGCAGCGTATTTGCAGAATTTCACGTGCTCGCTGCGCTTGTCCTGCAGCACCGGCTCCTTCATCAGCTGCTGGATCTGACAGCTGCTGAACAGGGGCAGCTTGCTGATGATCTGCCGCACGGTGCTGCTGCGCGACAGCCCCACCAGGGCTTTGCAGGCCAGCGCCCGGATCTGATCCGCGTCAGTGATCGGCATCTTCACGGACAGCAACGACAGCAGCACCTTGATGCCATTGTTGGACTGCACCACATTCCACATCTTGGCTAACGTGTGCTCACTGCTCTTGGGGGCCTGGGGAAGCTTTCGACGAGGAGTCCCAGAGATGAATTTCCCGATGCTGGAGATCCGGTTATCTGGGCCACACACACAATTGATTATGATCTGAAGGGCCGATTTCTGAATCTCAGCATCATGGATGAAAAACTCACCCTCAGCAACCCCAAGGATGATACTAATACCTAGTGAGGGAAAGAAGTAATTTTTGATTACTCTAAAATGTATCTTACACAAGTTGATCAGACAAGTAAGGGAGTCTATTCTAAATTTGAGGAAAATACGTACTTCCCTTAATTCCAGAAATTCCTGAAGTTCTGCTAACTAGTTTGAAACATATTCTTCTACCTCCCTAGCAAAATGTTTTCCTGCACTGCTAGTCCTCCACCTCATCATCAGTAGGTAGTGTCACCCAATCCCTTAGATGTGGTGATCAAGCACAGCCCAGGAGTAAAAAATCTAAGATATCTGGACAGAGCAAGATGCACAGACATGCTCGGATTCTTACCACATAGAGCAACTCTCTTGTATAAACACCAACAAAGTAAACACTAAGAGGAAGGAAGGGGACCAGGTCATTGAGGACAAAATAATCATACCACAGCTTCCAAAAGGAATCAGGCAAAAAAGAAACTTTAGGGTGACTTTTTTCCCCACAGAATTCCTGTTAGTTTCATGTCTGCATCAGACTATTAAAACCCTCACCAAATTGGTGTTTGCCTAGAGACATTTTGTGCAAAAGAAATTGTTTTTTGCCTATATCTAGTATTCTGCCTGCCTTTTATTTTTATTTTCTTAAGAAGAAAAGTGAGGTTCCAGTTAAAGTAGAAGCCTTGGATCTGATCCAGGCACATCTCACTCATTTACATGCTGAGCCTGGAGGTAACCAGTTATAGCATAACTCACACAGCAATAATTGCTCCTCTCCCTTACTCTCAAATGCTGTTTCCTCAGGAGAACTGAATTTCTGAAAAACTGAGGAAACCTAATAGTCTCATTACAAAAGTATATTTGCCTCCACCTGTATTTAATGAGCTCTTGAAAACAAGTGCAAGAGAAAGACCTGCCTCTAAATTTGTAACTCAACCACAGTGCTAATCATGACACAATTTTAAACACAGTGCACTCTCCCATTTATTTGCATCCTTGATACTAACTCTGAGTACAGTAATCATTTTAACCCTTGTCTTGCTGTAGGTGAGGAACAGCCAGCCAACACCCATGTAGCAGAAGTCAACTGATAAGTGTGTGAGTCAAGGACCATATTCAGCTTACCCACAGTAGAAACAGTAGATCCAGCTTCATCTAACACATCCACAGGTTCTGCCAGTTGCAACTGGATTTTAGGAACTACAGTCAAGATGGCCAGTACATCCAAAGCATATCTTACTGTGTCATTCCTGGAAGACAGCAACACAAGAACTTCTTAGAATTGCATATAGGGAGTTGTTTTAATAACATAAGTATTGAAAGTATTCAAGTATTCAATTTACTCTACTCCAAAAAATGGAAGTAAATCAGTCATATCTGCTGCATTTGATGGTGCCTTTTGATTTCAGAATGAAAAGGGCTGGTCATAGAAGGCAGTGCTCACATGCACACCACTGCCTGTAGTCCACCAACATTTATCCACATGGCTCACAGGCCTAAAAGCATAGTAATTTTGTATTTATAAATACAAGAATGTTAAGACTTACTAACAAAATCATTCTAAATTAAGCTTCTAAATTTAATCTCACTCTACATCTTAGTTGGGAAATACTGCTGTCCAAAATACTCTGTCACCAGTTAACTAGGAAAGAAGTTTTTCTGAAGTCATGGGAAACTGTTTAGCAGCAAACCAGGAACAGACAACTCTGACAGTCAAAAAGACACCAATTTAGGCTCCAGCTTAAGAAAGACACAGGTGTGTGGAAGGTGAAAAGGGATGTTCAGCAAGAGGTGAGAGCAGAAAAATGCAAAAAAGAGGAGATCTATAACCTGTGTGGAAAGGTAGGAGTTAACCCAGGCAGCAATTAGGAAACAGCTGCAAAAGGAAAGAAACAGGAGAACACAAACTACCCAGGAGAGTGCAACCCGAGAGTGGAAGGGAGGCAGGTAACTGCAGAAGCAAAACAGATTTCAAAGGCTTTCAATTTAAGTTAGGCAAGGAGCTCCTGAAGGAAGCAGAAATAAGGAGGGAGTCCTGGCCCACCTCATTCCAGGATTAAGATATGTCTTGATTTTCACTCTCTTTTTGGAACATTTTCTAGCATTTCTCTTAACAAAAATGTAAAGAAATTTTGAGACAGACAGAAAGAGGCACAGAACTGTTATGAAGCTTTTCTGAGAAATCAGTGTCATAGTAATCAAAGGCCTGAGGCATTTTGGCTCTTCAGAAATTTCTTGACATCCCTTTCTCTACCTTAAAATTTTAGTCCTGCTTTCCTCAGTTAGCTTTGATAAGCACTGTGTTGCCACAGCACAGGCCCTAACAGCACTAACCAGCACGTGTCTGTTTTAAACACTATCATGGTAGAAAATCTGGAAATGTAATGTCACAAGTGCTGCACTCAAACACCACAACAGCAAACAGCTCACCTTGCATAGTAGGTCTTCCAGTTGCAGGCAATGGAAATGAGCTGAAGCATGAGCTGGACACAAGACAACTTGAGAAAAACCTCTGCTGGCTCCCAGTAGAGCTGTGCTGGACCATACTCAATCAGGAACTCCATCATCTCCACAATCTGCTCATGAGTATAGGAGCAGGCCTGCAGGGTCCAAGGGACACCATTAGATCACAAGGATTACAAACCTTCACATCAAATCCCTCACTTCTGGGATTTAACTGGAAACTGCATCTGTAAGATTAGATTACTCTGTGTCTTACAGATTAAGTATTTACTCCTGGTTTATTCCCCAGTTACCAAAGAATACAGCAACTGTCACCATAATATACACTAATAAGCTTAAGGATAATATCCTTGAAGTTTCTTTACAGTCTTAAAAAGATAAGGCAAATTTAAGAAGCTACATTAAGTTAAAATTCTACTCTGCTTTTAAGCTACTAATCTAGTAGTTACTATACTATCATTCAATATACATTTATGCTAAAATACTAAAAAGCTTGCTAAAATATTCAATTACAGTTTCTAAGTTTTGACTACAAAACACACTGAATAAAAAAATTCCTAGCAAGTTTGTCTTTCAATATTTTTAATTACATGAGAAAGCAACATTTTATATACATTTCTTTAGTTATTGAAAATAAGTGATTTCTGCAGAAGCAAAAACTCCCTTATATTTTCTTATTTCAGTTCCTCCAGAAAATCATCATAAATTAAATCAGAAACCACAGGTGAATGTACTTTCTCAAAACCAGCAGCCCTAAAATCCAGCTTAAAAGAAGCCCAACAAACAAACAAACCAACCCAAAACAAACCAACAATACCAGCTCTGCAAGAAGAAATCAGGAAAAAAAATCATGGCCAAGACTATAGATTAGTATCTATCTGGATCTCACAGGTCATTTCTAAAAATAGTGGTGTCCAGAAGACATTTCAGTTATCAATATCAAATTAAACTTATTTCTGAGTTTTTCAGCATTATGTACCTCTATATACACACACGGATTTTGTCCTTTCAGAGATTCACAGCATAGAAAACCCCACAAGCATCAAAAACAACCTGCCTTTGAGTTTTTGAGAGATGGAAAGGGAACCACAGCACATGAGCAGGAGCCTTAATCAAATGTAATTCAGACAAACCTTAAGGGCTCCTCTGTATCTTCCTATTACAGTGCCATTCCACGCGACAGGAAAAAAGTACAAATAAAACAACTGCAGCCCGCCTAGTTATTGCACTGACTTCAAAGGGTATCTACAAGTCTGCAGCTTGGATTCAATTGAGAAATGCAACAACCATGTGAAAAGCCTGCCATGTGTTCCTCACCTTGTAGGGGGGCTGTGGATGAACCAGGATGCCGCCCTCCGTGCGCTGCAGCGACTGCTTCACCTGCTCCAGCTTGATGGCAAGGTGAGCCTCGAAGTACCGGCGCAGCGCCATGCAGGTGTGCTTCCCCGTCTGGCGACTGGCAAAGATCTCATCATCACTCAGGAGGGCTCCTTGGTCTTCCAGGTTTAAGATCTCCAGAGTGCTTATCTTCAGAAAGAAGTTGGGTGTGGGAAAAAGTTTTATCAGGTCAGTCTTCAGGAAAAAAGGCATCTACAACTCTCAGCTGTTCTCGTACCAAACCCAAACACGCCGCCTTTGCTGTACAGGACACAGAAGCACACTGACAGCTGACAAAGGCTGTCTGAACAGAAAAGGGTCTCTGCATGGGTAAACAGCCCAAATTGAACCATGCCCTCTCCTTCACTATCTATGAAGACAGAAATCACAGAATGAACTAGGAGAATGAACTTTGAGATCATCAAGTCCAACCTATGACCTAACACCACCTCATCAACTAAACCATGGCACTGAGTGCCACATCCAGTCATTTTTTAAATATGTCCAGGGATGTTGACTCCAAAACCTCCCTGGGCAGATGATTCCAGCACCCAATCTCTCTTTCAATGAATTTTTTTCTGGCGTCCAACCTCAATGTCCCCTGGCACAGCTTAAGACTGTCCTCTCGTTCTGTCAGTCATTGCCTGGGAGATGAGACCAACCCCCACCTGACTACAATCACCTTTCAGGGAGCTGTAGAGAGTGATAAGGTCACCCCTGAGCCTCCTTTTCTCCAGGCTAAAGAAGTCTCATCAGTGCAGGTCTGGAGGCAGTGTTGTGCTGAGTACTATTAGGCACAATATGGCACCACACAGTATGTCTGCACCCTGCAGCACTTATGTCCCTGAGTTAGACACGGCCCAAGCTGCAGGAGTGCACAGCAACACCCTGCAGATATTGCAGCTTTTCTACATGAACGGTGTCTTGAACTCATGCACAGAAGGTACCAGAGTTGCTGCAGCACACAGACAGCCATTCCTCTCCTGGAACAAGGCTGCATTCATCCACATCCAACAGCGTGCACATCTATGTGGAGTGGTAAGAAACATCTTGACTACCACTAAGCCACCACTGCTTGACTGAGTATTGCTTAACCCAGGATCTGCAACAAAAAAGCTCCCAAAGGGTATAAAGTCTCTAGACAATAAACATAATAAAAATAATAAAGATAAAAGGATGCATCTGAGTGTTGCTTAGAAAACTCAACCCACCTCTCCATCTCTTGGGAACTGAGGAGGAAAAACCCCAAACAAAAGAACAAAACTCTACACAGTTGCATTTTCAGGGTACAAAACCTGCCACTAAAGCCCTGTTCCCTACCTAAAGCCAGAGCCCTTACCAGGTTAACCAGACGTCGCAGCCCATCGTGCCTATCAAAGAGCTCCAGGACAGCACGGAAGGAGAAGCAAATGGAGAAGAACATGGTGGCATGGCAGCAACCCGAGGCGTGGGAGCACTCCATCAGCCACAAGGTGTAGTTCACTACATCTGAAAGCACATTATGGGGGTGCATGCACACCTAGGGAGCAAAAGAACATTCTTGAGGAGGCCTTCAAACAGATTGTTTAAGAGATTTGGTCCAAGGAGAAGAAACTCTTTGAGAAGCAGAGGACAAGTATCAGTTATTCCCAGCTTGACCTGGGACATCTGAGACATGAAATAAAAAGTCTCATTTCCAGACCAATCAAAAAAGCTGCTATTAGACTAATAAAGAGTATGATTTGGCAACGTAGGACTAGAAATTGGTCCATTCCCAGAGCAAAAAACAATGAATACAGCACCCTTAGAGTAGTATAATTCCAGAGTCCTTCTCCATACCACTTCCACATACCCAAAGAATGCTTCACTAGAGGACGAGTTTCCACTGAAGAAACATTAAATTCTTCTCAGTGTAACCAAGTACCATATGCTATGTTGAGGTACTACCAAACTCTGGCAGCACTGCAGCCTAGGGGAATTACAAGGATTGTCAAATGCAAGTCTAAAGCCTGACTTTTCTCTGGAAAGAGACAACTGAGCTGGTCTTTTCCTGTTCTCAGGCCATGCCTCTGAGATGTGCAGACCATGTGCCCAGAACTGTACTTTTGCATTTGCCTATTTGTTTCTACTGAGGAGGAACTGTGAACCCTCTGTCAGGGTCAGTGAGCAGAAGAACTGAAGTGCTGGCATCAGCTGCTGTGTGCCTAGTTAGCAGAGTTTTCCATCTCTTCTCTGCTGCTGTTGGATGTACTCAAAGATTACAGTGCTACCAGCTTCAGACCAGATGTCTGGCATGGGCCACTTGACAAGGGACTGTACCCTGGAGCTGGCTTCCTCTGAAATCCAAAATGTACCACAGACACCTGCTCTGTCTGGTTTCTGGATAACACTGGGGATAACATCTGGAAGGACATCTGGAACCATGCATGGAGAAAAACAATCTCAAGTGTAGTAGTCCATTGGAACAGACAGGAAAAGAGGCAAATGGGAATGAAGGAGGTTTTTGTTGCGATTTTTTGAGGAAAAGAGGGAAAAATAGAATGAAAAGGGTGATTAAAGTATTGAGACAATGTTGACAAGGTCTTCACTTAATTCCCTAGGAACTGAAATCCACACCCTTGAAACAAAACACTGTTATTCATATACACACCTTGAAACAATACACTAATATTCATATACTTCCTAATACCTCTACATATATCAATCATCCATATAAATCTGCTTTTAAGCTTAGAAGATGTTTATTCACTGTTTGAAGACAGGCAGAAACACTGATAAATTATGGGAATCACTGCAGTTACAGTACAAGAATAACTCTTACCCTCTCCATAGCATCTTGATTGTATGACAAGTAATACAAACACATGGACACTCCTGTTGCTGCCATGGAAGGACGAGGAATCTCCAGCAACTTTTGCACTCCTCCATGAGCAACAAACTCGGTAGCAAACTTGTTGTGCAGCAGCAATGATGCCAAATGCTAAGGAATCATAAAAGCAGATTACACAAGGATTCTTCAGACTGTCATCAATTCTATCCCCATCCCATAGAAAAAGTAACTGCTCTGTGCTTTGTGCATTTTACTTCCTCCTCCAATTATATTTAATCCAGAATGTACTATTTATCCCAATAACAAAACCAAAAGAGGTACTACCACTTTTTTTTTACACATCTTGCAAAAGAAATACAAGAAAAGCAGAGCAACTCAGAAATTATCCAACAGGACACCTTAAGGTCTTTCTGGTGTCTTGAAATTCACTCACTTTCTATTATCACTATTTATATTTCCAACATATTTTAATTATGACAAATCACTGACACAAGAAATTTTACAAAATGAGGTGTAAAGGCAATTAAAGGGAAGCCTGCAGCTGCACTGAAGTGTACTGCACACTGCTTTTCTGTATTACCTACACCTTAAGAGGAAACAGTAAGAGCCACTGTAAACCCCACTCTACTCCCAACTGAAGTAACCTGCAGCTACTGTAGGAACACTGCTCCTTCAAAATAAATTCTCAAATGACAAAATACAGAGAGAAAGACTCTGGAGGATCAGAGGCAGAGAAGTTATTGTGAAAGAGGGAACAAATGCAGAGAAAAGTTAAACTTGTGCTGCAGCACTGCAGGTTTGGCTTGAATAATGTTATTTTGTGTGGCTTTTTACCTTGGAGAGGTAACCTTAAAGACTGCTCACACAAAACTACTATTTAAACCACTGAGCTCAGAGATGTCATGCTGGGGCTTCTGGGAGTAAGATGTTTATGCTCCTTACCCCTCACAAGTGTCCTTTGAGATGGCAGGCAGCAGAATAACTCAGGAATGCCATCTAAGGGCAGCAGGAACACAAGCATTTGACAGAAAAAGGAATTTTTGTCATCTTCAAATAGGTAGATGAAAGGTGAACTTAAGGGCCCTTCCTGCACAATTAAGGTCTTTTTATTCCCTTCTTCCTTTCCTGTTTTTTCATTTTAAGTGCATGACACTTCAAAAACCAAAACTGCAATGCATTCAACTTGAGTGAAAGCCACTTCCAACCCTAAGGAATGCTGCAAGACACCACCCTAAAAAAGATGAGCACTTGCCCTTGACACACAGCAAGCATATATTTAATGTTTTTACAGTGTTTATTGTATATTTTATGTGTTATGAAAGTAATTTACCTTAAGGGCTTCAAAAGTGAGCAGCACATCATTGGTTCGCTTCAAATCGATGTAGTACATCATCAGCTCCCTTGATCCCAGTTGCATAAAGATGGGCAGCAGCTGAGAAAAATAAAAATGGGACACTAGCTGCATGTCTCATGGCAATTACAAGGTCTCTTTTGGTTTATACTCTCTCAAACCCCCAGTTTTCCCCTATTAGCAGATACCTGTTATGAGAGGTCAGAGGTAACCAGCTCCATCCATAGGAAGCAATAAAGGTTAACAGACCTCTTGTAATACATCTGCTGACTGCAGCAAGGTGCATGGCAGCTGCCACACGGAAATCTTAAGACTCTCCTCCAAGTGCGGCTATGGAAGTCCACACAGATACCACCCTGGAGAGAGGCTCCACCTTCCATCTGTGCAAAGACAACTACCCAACAACTGAACAGAAAAAACAGGAGAGCAGGGCAACAAACCAAAACCCTTTGCATCATTCTTTGTAACACCTTTATGCTAGTAATTCCTATTTTTATGGCCCATTATTGCTGGCATGTGAAGCAATCCAGTCTGCATGCAGGGTGTTAGGGGGTAATGGTTTCACTGGCTCTCACAGAAACAAGGCACACATGTGCACACACATAACATCTACCACAAAGCAAAACTGTGTTGCTTTGTTCTGTTACAAATNACCACACTTTGGTAAATCTGACACATCCACATTATTTTGTCCATTTAAGTAATATCAGTTTTCAAAAGCATCTGCCTAACATGAGCCCTGCCACTTCTCCTCAGAACTACTACAGAGGTTACACAAACCACTTCATTTAGAATTTCAAGTTGATTATTTCCTAGGACTTCTACTTGCAGGAATCTATGACATCCCCCACAGGAAACAGGAAAAATGACTGCATTTCAAACAAAGCTTCATGGAAGCAAGCACCAAATTTAGCAGGAACATGGGACAAAATCCCCAGGGCCATGCTCCAACTACCAGACCACACATCGGCTAGGTTCAGGTTTGAGTATTACCCACCAAGTAATATTCAAACTAATGACTTCATCAGTTTAGAAGTCATCAACAACTCAGGAAAAGTTACCAATCTAAATCACGACAGGAAATATCAGAGAGTGATATAACAGTTCTGCCAATTTTCCCCCACTCAGCTTTGTATAGAGAATTAGAGCACAGAGTGCTTCCTCCCACCTTCATATGCTCACCTCTTGGTACTCCCCCAAGGGAGTCAGGTACTGAAGAATCAGCCTCTGCTCTATGGCAGGAGTCAAGGGGTAAAGTGTGTAATTAGTGCCAATCACCCACGGGGACATTTCTGACCAGCTGCTGTTGGACAGCTCAACAAATATCCGCTCTGGCTCCGAGGTGGAGAAGCCCAGCTTCTGCTTGGCCTTCCGGAAGCCGTCTCTTTCGTGCTGTTTCCCTGATCTGCTTTTTCTCAGTCCTCCATCATCTAGCTTTGCAGCAGAGTTCACTCTGCTACTGGTCTTATGACTTGAATCGAGATGAAAGGAGATCTCCATATCACCAGAAACTTCTTCTTGCTCTCCATCTACTGTAATCTCCCCATAATCCATATCCACAGCCTCTTCATCGAGGGGTAGCAGAGGATCTGATGGCACTTTCCGAGGACTGGGGCGCTTGTTTTCCTGTTTTGTGGTCATTTCAGTGACCTGCAACTCTCGTAGCCGACGAAGCACCAGAGCCACCTGTTTCAGAAAAGCAGCACTCATGAGAACACACTTCTTGCTTTGATCATGCAACTCACCTCAGCCATATTTTTTGTTATTATCATATAACCCCTCCACAGCATAAAGTGCTGACTATGCTGTGGTGTACATTTGCCAGAGAAATAACAACTCCAAGTGAGTGAGAGAACTCAAATCCATTTTGCTACAGCGACTATCATCCTAAAATATCAGCACCATGTTTCCCATGTAAGAAGGAAGTGGCTGGAAAGCCGTTAGGAGCAGATGAGCTATACTGGTGCTAACAGAACCACATACCAGCTTCCAGCATCCTTCCACCATCTCTGCCCAGCCTGAAATAAAGGCAACATTCCCTTTGGAAGCAGCAGCTTTGGTAAATTGCAGTTCCACAAAACCAAAGGTCACGCTTTTACTTTTAGTGTTTAGAAGAGAAGTCATCACAATTTCAGCATAGCTGTCTCCATGTTGACTTAACTTTCATTTTAAAACCTCTGTCTGGTGGGCAAATCACAATGTGCAATAGTTACAGATGTAGAGCTGAAAATTCTTCTTTAAGGAAAGTATGAATATGAGCCTCATTAAAAAGTGAAGTATTTGACTTCTTAGGTTTCCATTGTCATTTTGACTGCAACTGCTGTTAACAGAATAATCAGGGCAGCATGCTCCAACTCAGGCAGGAAAGGATGGAAACCATGACTCTTACAGACAGTACTACAACCACTGTAAGACTCATATTAACCCATGAATGTGAGCTCCCCATAAATAAAAATTATAAAAAGGTAACTGTACTCCACAAAGGGAAAGTGATTGAGAGATCATTACCAATTGTGAGTTCTCATCCCTGTAATTTGCAGCAATGTCCTGGTTTTCCATTGCTCCTCCCAACAGTCCTGTTGCATACGTCCTTAGTGGCTGATCAGCCTCTCGTGCCCACTTAAAGAGATTTTCAACTATTCCTTCCTAGAAGGGAGAAAACAAGAAACCAGTTCTAACAGTTACATTTCATCTCTAACTTCTTAGTGCCAGTGAAAGCATCTGTTGGGAAGAATTCTCTCTTATCTCTAGTAATGACCAGGCTGGATTTCCTACCAAGCATGTAATGAGTAAAAATGACTGGGGAAAAAAAAAAAACAAAAAAAAACAAAAAAACCCAACAACAACAACCCCAAAACCAAACAAAAAAAACCACACCACCACCACACTTTAAGCTACATGAAACTATGCCCAGGCATCAGATATTTGGATTTCCACACCTCAAGTACCAGTCAAGGTACTTCCTAGGAAGCAGCAAAACACTACAGGCATGAATTAGTCCAAACAAACAAGCCCAACTGATCAGTTTGACTAATAAAAATCTCCAGAAATTTAGCAAATTTCAAAGAAGCTGTGTTAAACTTATATCAAATAAAATGAAATTAAATGAAATTTGGCTAAATTTAAAACAGGTCATGGAAAAGACAATGGTTTAGAACAAAAGATCAATCTGTTTCCTCTAAATTGCCACTGGATTTGGAAATATCAAGAACACACCATTAGCATGACAAATCTTGCACATAATTTGAATTACAGGTACAATACAATAAAAAATCAGTGAAAAGTAATAATGAAGAGACACATTTTAATGCGAATGCTCAGCTTACAGATTTTGAGTTGCCTGTTATATACTTAAAGACAACTGCATTATTATTTCAATGTTCTTATGTAATAAAAAGTTCCAACTGCTAAGTTGTGAAATCCCTTGGTCGCTAGAGGGCCTCTTTGTGACAAGAACAGCACCCTCTTCCCCAAGCCTCCTACGTACAGGAGCCCCAAGTGCCAGAACTCTAGATATATCTAGAGCCAGAGCTCTAGATACTCTCAAGTCAAAAGGAAAGAAGTCCCTGAGTGCAAAACTTAATTTCATTTCAATTTACAGAGAGGTTTGGTCTCTGGAAATAGCTATATTCTCCTCAAATGGGGAACTATTGTTTTGGTTTTAAATTGTTTTTTGATCAAGGCTTCCCAGCCTCACCTTTTGGACAGATCACAAAGAGCTCAAATTAAATTAAATCTTTCACAAAGGGAGCACATTATTCCTTTCTTTTATCACGCTTTAGAATTCATATGTGTATTTATAATAGTAGAGAAACTAATTTAGAACTTTTATATAAAGCACTACCTCATTTCCAAACTTCAGAAAAACATTAATTCTTACAGATGAAGAAACTGTGGAATGAGTGAAATTCGCTTTCTCCTCACTTTCCACTGTGTGCATTCCTTCAGAACAACTCATCTGTCAACATGCAGAAGTCTGATTCAGCTGTCCACCACAGTTCCAGATAATGCCCACAAAGCTTGTGGATTTTAGACTGCTTAGTTAAAGTATGACTTGCTTATCACTTAGCTCTAGGAAAGCTATCGCTCTGCTGGAGCTGGTGACTACTGGGCAAGTCCTCCATGTTCTATACAGCCTGCTCCATTCACAGGCCCATAAAGTAACAATTCCCAAATCATTACATTAAGTCCCAACTCCTCTGCTTGAATCAGTCACATCACACTTTCAAAATCAATGAAAAACGGAAGATTTGACTAACTGAACAAGCCAAGAGCAAAAAGCCCCAAACCATTAGTAAGACTGAACTGATTGGCTCTCAGACACTAGATTTCAATATGGCTTTTTACTCATTTCTCCTTTGGGAAGTGTTGTTGGAGTACAAAACAAAGCAAGTTTAAAACCCAAGCTTTAGTACAGGTGATACCTTTTCCTGAAAGACAACAGCTGTTTCCAGTCCCGGCATGATGTCCAGCAGAAGTCTGCAGGCAGCAGTGTTCAGTGGAGGTTCTCTGCTTGTCATCACATAAGCATTCACTAGCTGGAGAAGATCAGGAACAGCACTGGTTTGAAATTCAACTCTGACCAAACCCAGAGCAGTGAAAGCCTTACGGCTCCCACAGCAGCAAAACAATAAAGTAAGGAATGCCAGTCTAAGCCCTGGATCTCAACATGACCAGCCTTTAGCCTGCTTCCTCAGTGCCTTAGAAGTTGAAACTACTTCTCAAAGAAGCAGAGAGCCTCTGATCTGCTGCTGACTGACTAAGTATCTATCCTGAACGGATTTGTAAAGACACGTGCCTTGTAAAACTGTAAGAGTAACAGCACAAACATGAAAAGATAACTAAAAAAACTAACATAACAAATTGCACCTTTTTAATTGCACAGTATTTGCTTATCATTTGCAGTTTAAGACAGAGAGAGACATGCAAGCAATCTGTCAGAATCCTTCCAGAAACATGTACTGACACAGGTGCTTGCAGGGATGCAAAGGTAACAAAATTCTAGCTGTTAAGTCATGTTAGAGTTTAGCAATGCAAGTGGAAAGGCAGACTCTTGCCTCCTGATTCTCTGCCTGAGCCTTCTAGAGCTGACATACTCTTCTGTTCCTGCAGGCAGCCCAGCAGTTCCAAGCACTCAGAAACAAGGCACTGGAATCAGTGGCATTCATTTACATTATAGAAAGAAATTATGGTTTTGGACTTGTATTATAGAAGCTCCATTTTCCTTAAAGAGACTGATAAACCTTAAAAACAACTAATTCAGTTGTTGCTACGCACATTCCAACAGGTCACGAACTGTCCTTTACTTGAGTCACCTTAACAGTGGCAAAAGAGTTACTCTTAAACCTGTTTTAAAAACCAGTATTATGGAAAAGAGAATTCTGACACCACTAAAATAAATATTAAACAAGCAACAAGGTCAACCAGCACAGAGGAAATAAGAGCAATAAGGTGGTGTGAGGAATTGCCAGAGGAAGTTCTCAGAGCAAACCTACCGCATTCATGAAATCATCATTCTTGAAGAGTATCCTCAGTAAGTGACCAAGCATGCACTCCGGGTCTGCCCGACCTGTGGGACAAACAGGAAAACACTCATCCTCCTACCTCAGCGTGCCAACATTAATATTGAAGTGCTACCTTCAAACCAACTGTGGGATGCTCTAGCGTCAGCACTACAGAGCACAACTTCCCAGTGCAAAAGCAGTGTCAGACCTCGATCAGCAGTTGGCACATTCAGTCTAAAGACTGTTTACTTTTGAATATGAGCTACCAGGTAAGCACTGGACACAGGTGGTGCTGCCAAAACCACCCAGGACACCTTACCTGGGTGTCGGTCATCAAACGGGTCTGGGTCCCCTTTGCGGTACTCTTCAGTCTCCTTCTCAATCAGCTCCGACATTCTGCAGCAGGAACAACACAAAGTGAGCAGAATTCACACTCCTGGAGCACAGCTCCTCACATTCACAGATCTGGCAGAGCACTCCAAACCAGCCCATCAGCTTTCACCCAGTGTTCAGTGCCAGTGTTCTGACTGTCCACAATAGGTGGGAGAGAAAACACTGGCTTCTATCTCATCTCACTTTGAGCTCCAAAATGCACTGAACCGACAGCAACACCCCAGAGATGCATGAACATGACACTCTGAAGGGCCAAAACCTTTTATTTACTCATTTTAGACTCCTTGTGGTGTTCTACAACATAGTGTAGAGAACTAGAGTAATTAAAGGCCTTGAGCAGCACTTCTCACCACCATAGAGTCTTTGTTTTGCAGCAGAGCAAGTCCTGAACAAGTGACTTACTCCTCCTCTCTGTTCAGTCTGTGCAAGGGCAGCTGTCCAAACTGTCTGCACAGCTTTTTGTTATTTTGCACATTAAATTTCAATTGTGTTGTAAAATTAAACATAAATATAAATATTTAATAAAATTAAACACTTTTATTAAGTGCTGTGTAACCTCTATTCAGTTATCAACTTTTTACCATGTGTCACCTACCACCACAGATAAGGAGAAACTCAGCCAGCTCCCTGTTCATAGATCTTCAAAATATAATTAATGCTCCTCTGTATCAGATAAACAAAATTGAGTTGTTTTGGAGCTATGCCTTCCCCTAAACTGAGAAGCAGCCTAAGCAGACATAAGAAATCCTATGCCCTAATTCATTTTGAATGAGCAGTAAGGGAATTAATTATTATTTTTATTTACACAAGATCAAGAAGAGGAAAATTATCTCATGGTCAAGCAATAAATAATTCCATAGTCACTCATTGTCCTTCTCCATGTAGTATTACAGCAGAAACAAATGCAGTTTGAGGTGAAATAAAGACCATTCAATTCAATTGAAAAAGCATTAGGAAATTAAATCTCATCTCCTTGGTATAAAACATGGTTCCTTCCACTCTACAAAGGTCCAGAGTGGGAGGCAGCATCTCTATGCAGCAGAGCATTTTAAAACAAGGTCTTGATACCTCAGAGTAATTATCTAGGCAGAGTTTATCACAGGGGAGGGAAAACTGCTGGAAGGCTGCAGTAATCCCTGGGAAAATATTTGTCTTTCACAGAGGATTTCCCTTACAGAACACTGCTGACCTCTACTTCGTTCCTACTACTTTCCAGAAAATACCTAGTGTTCCCAGGCATGACTAGAGGCAAAACTGTACTTAGTCCTGCCTCTGTGAGCTACACTGACTTGCCAGTGTGACAGAGGGTGACTCCTGCCAGATTCTAGGAACAGCAAATTAGCTCATTGGGAATGAGCAGAGAACTTTCTTGCTTGCCTTTGAGCTGACAATTATCTTTCAACAAACTGTTGATCTTGTGGCATTCCAACATTTACTTTTATAAGCCTGATTGTGAAGAGATGCAAATTGTGTCCCTTGTTAATAATAGGTGGCACAGCTTGAGCTCTCAAGAAATTCTGGCAAGTTACTTAAATACTCCACTGCCAGCTTCCCATTTTCTGCCATGAGAACTAATAGCTTGAGGGATGTCTGCTGACAGAAAACTCAGACAAATGGGGAGCTGGGAAGTTGCACTCTCGCCTTGTCAGGTCTTTTGAGGTGATAATTAGCATTTTGGTGATGTGCCAGAAAGGACAGACAAGCAGCATGGAAAGTGAGCACAACACTCTGGCCAGTGCATCCTGTCTGGGTAGGCAGCCAAACAGCGAGCCAGCTCCCAGTGCTTTCAGGGACAAAAACATTATCACAGGCTCAATGAAAGACAAACAGGAATCATTAATTATGGATGTTTTTGAGACAATTATTCACAATTGTTTGACCAAAATACAAAAAGAAGAAAAACCTCAAAACACACAAACATTGCCTCTTTGAAATTGATTTTCAAAAAAAAAAAAAAAAAAAAAAAAAAAGAGAAAAATCAAGCTTGCTTACAATACCCTTCTTTTAATTAACACACACAGAGGTGGTTTGTGACTTGAGTTAGATAAATCTACCTAGATCAACAGCTTTGTCATTTCTCAATTGAAGCAACTGAGTGTCAAATAACTACCAAAGCTCATTCCTGCCTTCTAACATAGGTATCTGGTACACAGGGCTGTAACAAAACACAATTCACAAAACCACAGAACTTTTATTCAAGTTTCAAGATTTCCTTCATTCACTTGGCATTATACTGGTTCTGCAGCCACTTCCAAGTCTGCAGACAAGATGAAGGATTTACACTGAGCCATTTACTTCTAACTATTTTTTTTTCTCCTTACAACTGTCTTTGGAAAGTTAATCAGACTCTCATTTTCACTTGACACAACTGAGCTCACCTTGGGAGTGGGGAAGGAAGGGACAGGGGTACACAGAAACGTCTGTCAACTTTGCAAGGCCCCCAGTGATCTAGGTGGCACAAGAATGCCATCCTAATCCTACTTTGTCATCACCTGGCATTAATGACCAACTTGAGCCTTTACAGCAGACTGCAACAGCACAAGATGCTCTAAGATCCCATACCACAATGTGGTTGGTTTGTGGAGATGAAGTAACAATGTTAAACTGCTGATTTATTCCCTTGATGAAAGAGCTCCTGGGATGCTGTAAATTACCTGAGTTGCACAATTTGCCTGATTGGTTGAACGTGACTTGCATCCAGTCTGTGAAGTAAGGATCACTACTTCAGGATCATTTCAATTTACAATACTTTTGAAAACCACGTGTATTAAATATCTGTTGTTTGCTGATAGGCTTTCCAAGCAATTTCTTCAGTTGATACCTTCTAACACTCAAGTGTTTGTAAATCCAGCTTTTTGGAAATGATAACTCAGCTGTGGTCTGTAACTGGTGCTATTACTGCTGCTGTCCTTGTCCTGTTACTGCACTCTCACTTGTGCTGCCTCAGCATCACATTCAACAGACCCCCATCCACACAGGGAAGTTTTCTTCCATTGAGCTCACAAGGAGGAAGGAAGTCGAGAAATATCATTCACCAACAAGTATGACCACAGCTCCCTCTGCCCCAAGACCAAACCAATATGCAAGGGCATTGCTCTGCCTCAGGACATTGGCCAATGCAAGCTCCAGTTAGTGAGGATTCCTTGGGAGCATCTCTACCAGCAAACTCTAAATATCTAAATAGCTAAAACTCTCTCCTACAAACAGAAACATGGCTCTCGTTGATAACTGAAGCACTGTAAATCTAATTTCTGATTTTAACTTCTGGCCAAAGCCAATAGACCCCCATGCTACCTTAAATAAGTCTGTACTACCTCCACTAAAGCAAAAACACCCAAGCCTTCACCATTCATAACCACTCTGCCTGCTGCACAGAAACCTTGAGAACCAACAAAGTTATCAGACTTGTCTGAACATAAATAATATAGGGAGCTCCAGGAGCTGAGTGGGAGCAAGAAGTGCCAGACTGCTACAAGCACAAAAAAATACATGTTTTGTCCAAATGGCTTTAAATTTCTTAAAATACAGTAAATTTCTGGTTATGCCCACAAGAAAAAGCCTTGAAATAGCACACGTTTCCTTCAGACAATACACAAAGATATACCAAAACCTGTCTCATGATTTTCAAGAGACCTACTAATTTTCAAGTGTTTAGGGTTGGCTTTCTGTTGCTCATCTCCTTCTCCTATGCTGCATTTCATTTTTAAAATGCAGTAAGAACAGCAAAAAAGTTGTGCCCAGGGGGTGAGGCACAGCACAGCCCTGAACAAAGAAGTTCCACCAGATTCCTGTTACTTCTACCCAGTGCCAGCTCCAGCTCTGTGCACTGACTTGTCTGACCCAGCAAGGCAGAAGAGACACCTGGACTGCTCCTGAACTGCAGGGCAGTTGAGTCCTGCACACCTGAGGCAGGCCATGGATCTGCCAGCAGAGCTGTGAGGAAATGGGGGAATTCCTGCAAATCTCCCCTTAAAGCAGGAGTAATGTCAGTCTACCCAAATGAAGCCTGGCTTGGGAAGACACAAACGCACCTCATCAATCAAATCTTTCTTTTATACTAGACACTGTCTTATAATTAATGGTGTTACCTATATGGCCCCAAATAATTTATTTTTCTCACAATACAATGCCAGTTGATAATCACACAGTTTAAAAAAAAAAACAATCAGGTTTTAAAATTTCACTTTAAACATGCTGTATGAGCTTCACTAATACCTTCTCAAAATAGCTCCTCCTACTCATCCTACTCTCACCCTTTCATTTAATCTGATCAATGTCACTGCAATCTCAAACCCCTCACACCTTGCTTCCCATCTCAATGAATGCTTCAAGTGAAGATACCAAAGTTATTTCAAACATTTAATGATATTCCTGACTTCTACTATTTCAGAGAACTAAATTCATGTTTTAGAGACAGTGTGTGTAAGATGTCTTTATGATATAAATTTCTTATTAAAAGTTTTTATTTAAATACCACAGTAACAGGTCATTTTCCAGACCACGAAAATGAATTACAGATTATCAGCTATGTGAACACCTCAAGAAAAAACATGGTAAAAGCTGCTGTCATGTAACTTCAGCCACTCAGCTTTAGGGATTTGCTTACTAGTTCTTACCTGGTGAGAATAGGGACCATGTCTTGCCCGCTGCCGTGTTCTTTCTCCCATTGCTCAAGCAAAGCAGTGAGCTCAGCCTTGGAGTCCACATGCCCAGATCCTGAAGTCATGGCTTAGCCTAAGGCAGAGGTAACAACCAGGGGAAAAAAAAGGCATAAAAATGAGCAAGAAATCCCACTCTTTTACTGTATTCATTGAATCTAAATCAAATATTACAAGTCATTTGAAAGAGGCAAATAATACTCAGCAAAAAGGAGTGAGATTAAGTGACAGAACAGTGCTTTCAAATGTGAAAGTTTCCTTCTGAATCTTTGCCTGCAGACTAAAGAACATGTGCACCTCTGAACACAAGTCCTGACTGGTGCTCCCCAGCCCTGACCAGGCTGGTTGGAATGCACAGCTCACCATAGCTATGTTCACCGCCTGAGCCTTTTAAAAGCTCTACCTCAACTCCAGGAGCAGACCTGAGTTACTCTTTGAGGTGATTTACTCAAGAACCAACCCAGCCAGGGCAGCAAGATCGTGATCAGTGTCGTTATCCCAGTTTAATGCCCTGCAGCCATCGGTGGAAGTGCCAACAAATTCCTCAGGTCCACAGTGCTGAGGAGCAGAGGCAGCCCCTGAGCTCTGCAGGCAGAGGGAGCAGCCCCAGGACAGCCGTGGTGGGGAACAGCCAGGCACCCCTTGTTCACATTTCCACCTCTTGCTCAGGGTTTCCACCACTTGTTTGGGGTTTCCAAGAACAGCCAGTGGCTCCAGGAGGAAGAAAGGATGATCACAGGAGGGAGCACTGGAGCAATTACTTCAGATTTTTACTTGCATGACAGCAGCTGACAGAAGATTTATCTTCCCATCCTCAAAAGTGAGAAACTGCTACAGCACTGAGTGACTTGTTGAAGCACCATTTAATGAAGGGAACTATCACTGTAGGTTCTGTTTAAGCCTTTAAATTTCCAGGTGTCAGCTTTTGTCGATCTGATAAAAACCTGCTAGAAATATTAACAGCTAAACTAGAACAAAATCTGTCTCAAGATACTGCCATGCATCCCTAGTTTCCAACCTGACAGATTGTGATTGCTGTGAAGAGCTGTAACTTCTGGAGGAAGGAATACCCAAACCTAATTTATAAACTGACTTTGTATTGGAGGTAGGGGAGAGTACACAAAGCAAAAGTGATTTCTTCACATCCAAAACCACACAGATTTTCAGCATTTCATTAGCCATAACACAGCCAATATTCATCTGTCATGAGATTAAATACCCATTTGTCATAACTGACCCAGAGGAAGAAGTTTTCAGACCAGTGTTAAATACAGAAGTGTTTATGACAGTGACATACGTGTTCAGGAGTCAGTCAAATGACAGACTCTAAAGGCAGCCATAGCATAGATTACATATGCATTTATAGCCCAAGTTGTCTCTGAAAAGCATCACCACAACTTAACTGTGTGCTGGACATCTCCAGTTGGTTTAAAGCTTTTCGTCACTCAGGGAAAGGATGAACAATCCTACAGTTCTACCTCTTGTCTCATAGGTGCTTCTGAATTTAATGTATCATGACTGGTTAGTTAAATGGGAAACAAAGTTAAGAACACTGGCTGAAGATTAAATTGGCAGAAACTGCACAAAAGTCATCACCCAAAGACTATGAAAAGATCAACCTGTGACTACAAGAACACAATTTTGTTAAGCACTATATGAAGTGGGCATATGCTAACAAAAAAACTACCTAAGCAAGAAGAAAGATGATGTTTCCTAAATGGCAAGTAATTATGATTTTATCTAGAGCATTCATTATTTATTCATTCATTCATTTCAGAACTACATCAGGAAATTCAATGCAAATGCATAAATTGCTTAGGAAGAAACACTACCTAGATGCAGGCAAAAACATAATGAGATTGTACATACACACACTCCTGAAACACCTTTGAAAATAAAAACTACTCCAAGCTCATAAAGCTCCATTTCCTTTTTCATTAACTGAACACCACTTGCCAGCAGCACTTCAAAGCTTTTAAATATCACAGAAGAACATTCAGACAAATCCACTCTGGGCCTCAGAACACAAGTGCTGTAACGGAATCCACATCCAACCATTTCAGACATCCCCACCTTCATTCTGCATTAAGAGATACAGAAAAAAGGGCTCTGTGACCCCAGAGCTTGTACAGGGCCTGTGCAGGCTCTCCTGCAACCTGGAAAACCATTTACTTCCCCTAACAACCCTTAAACGTTCCTGCTGGAAAACAGAAAAGGTCCAGCAATACTTGCAACAGGTCAACAAAGTCCCAGGCAGGAAGACCACAGGAACTGCTCACACTGCCCTCTGGGACACCTTGTGCTACACCAAAATCAAGTGAAAAACCCCAGCTATCCCTAAATCCTGGAGTATTGCCTCAATAAAGCACTTTATTGGTCTAAATAATAGGTGCTGACAGAGCTGTTTTCCTGAAATTAAGTTATAACACAAAAATGCCACCCTTTCTACTGGGACACAGCAGTGACAACATCTCCTCTCTTGCACAGGCTCAATCCTCCCAATCTATTCAAATAAATACAATTATTTTAGATGACACCACAGAAACTCTTACTGTGCTCACTTTTTTCAAGAATTCCATCTTAAATGAAAGTGAAGAGCTCTGCAGAGAAGACAAGACCATAAATGATATGAACTAACCTGTAACTGTCAGCAACACGCCTGGCCTGATGGAGGGGAAACCTGAGAGAACAGCTCTGACTTTCACTATTTCCCTTGAATAAGTTGCTGGAAAAATTACATCTTAAATTGCTTTCCAAGAACCAGCAAAACCAATCAGATTTAAATTCGAGGGGATGGGGTGGGGGGGGGAGTGGAATGTAATTTTTTTCTCTTATAATGTCATTTTGAAAATGACAGCCTGCTACAGATTTCAGATGTTTCAACATCTAAAAAGCTAAGGAATGGGATTTTTCCCCAAACAGCACTATTGCCAAAATATCTTTAGAATCAATATTAACAAAACATAAAGCTCTTACTCAAAGGATTTGACTTTGAAAGACAAATATTTGCAGTCTGAACTCCCATGGTGGCCACTGCCCCTGCAAAGCCACACGTGCCTGCTCCAGCACACGGTGGTTTGTGCACATGGTACTGCCTTAGCACCAAACCCCACCTGGGATTCCTGTGCCACAGCAAAGCTTTATGGGCACCTCACTCTTCTGAGCTTACATGTAAGAATTCGACAGAAAAGGGACACTCAAGGAGTACTGAGACACAGATTCCTCAAGGCACTCACATGTTTTTGCAACCTCAGACACTTTAGTGCCTGAGTCACCTCAGTGAGACACCTCTGAACAGCCAGGAAATAAAATCCCAGTGACCTCTAACCACAAACCCTGATTCAGTGCCTGGAACAGCTGGAACAACTCAACTCCACCCTTGTGTGCATTGGAGCTTCACACCAACTGCACCACTGAAGCTCATTCCCTGACTGGTGCTGTGCTCAGGGGGAGGAGCAGGAGGTTCTGAACACACTGACTTCCCACAGATAAGCGTTTTAAAGCATGAAACCTCCTAGTGAACGTAAATATACTTGTAAAATCTGAAAACCAACAGCTTGGTTATTTGGGAAATGAACACAAAAGGCCTAATTTAGCAATTTAAGGCCTAATTTAGCAATTTAAATGGAAAGTGAGCTACACAATAAAACCAAAAATTATACCTCAGTAAAAAAATAATCTCCTGAAAATGACCATTTTTATCAACTTTGTAGGAAGATCACACATTTAAATTAATGTACACATTAAATTAATTTTTAAAAATTACATGAAGATTTGTAATTCCACACACATAGGGGCAACTCAAATTCTAATAACTGCACTTTGGGCCAGCTTAAGTAGTCCAGTTTTACACTGCTCCGAAACATGATGCAAAGTATGGCTGAGGACACAACATAGAGAAGAGTCATGTAATAATATAACACCACTAATGAGTTGGAATCTAGTTAATTGCCCAGCAGTGCATTTGTAGGTTCTTTCATACTAATGTTTTAACACAAAGAATTCCTTACTTTAAGAAAAAATCAAATTCTCCCTCTCATCACAAATATCCTTTAAAGAGATGACACCTGACAGCTATTTGTCTAAACCTGTTGAGGCTGAAACAACCACGTGGAAGTTAAAGTATCACAAACTGTCAGCACTGAAGTTCACTTGTGGAAATAATATACCACCAAGTAAGAAAAGCCTCACAATCTGTGGAGCACAAAAACGTGTTTTGCTGCCCCACACTGAGGGAAGTCTTCGTTTGTTCAGTTTCCTGTTTAACAGAGCTCTAAACTGGCTGTTATACTGAACATATCCCTAACGTTGCTTTTAATTATTTGTTTTAAAATAAGATCGTTGGTTTTATTTTGTCTCTCTTTTTTTTTTTTTTT